>BGPT01004104.1:0-20657 GCA_003297045.1 Symbiodinium sp. clade C Y103
AGGTGTCGATACCAGTGGCAGCACACATTCTCAAACAGGCATGGCAAATGTCAAGTGCAGTTTTGTCGGGCAGCATGTTTTGCTGACAAATGTTCGCTATCTGGGACCACCCACGCACGCCATCCATGAGCGAACGGGGCATACAAGGAGCAAACCGTAGCAAGTAAAAACCAACCGGTGATATCGCTCCGGGAAAACANGATTCCAAGCAGTCACTTAGAAGCACCGCGCGGATGTCCTTTTATAGACCGCCTTAAGTCAAGGGTCCAGGCCAGGGGTATTTTTCAGCGCCTGTTGTTTTCAGCGCCAATTTTTAATGGGAAAATCCATTATACATAGCCATTTTCAATAGCTATGTTAGTTTACCAGAGGGTAAGTGGGTCAAATACAAGGTGGTGCCACACAGTTCACGAGCAAAGTTGGCTTATAGATCGTATTACTTTGGGTTCATGGTGATGAAAGAACTATAGTAGATTGGATTATAAACCAACTAACATAACTAGGGGGCGCCAACTGAACGTGAGGTCCCTCATCAACTTAGTGATTTCGTCAAGGGGGGCCTCACCCGGATGCTGAGCTGGCCATGATGTAATCAGAACTTCTCATGGAACAGCTATCAGATGCAATGAAAAAGAAGACAGTACGATTGCCAGATATGTATATATATATATATGTATCATATATATATATATATACATTTAAACATATTTATTGACAGATACATTTTGTATAATAGATACATTCACATTATATAAATGCATATTTCCGTATATACTGAGGGTACCATAATTTGCAGTGCCTCCACTGCCTACAGATTCAACCCCACCTGACCCAAGCTGATCCATGAGAACCCGCCTAGAATGCCCATGGGCGCTTGAAGCACTCGCGCTACCCCTTCCAGGCCAGTAATTGACCTGGCAGATTTTGGTCACTGGGGATTATCCCAGGTAGGCAGCAAATCATGTTGGAAACCACCATATTTAAACAGCCAACAGCCAACGGTGATCATGATGATATTAAGATCGGTGGAGACTGTTGAAAATCCAAATGCTTCCCATAGGGGAAAAGCCTCCAAAATGATGTGGCAATAACCCACGTCACAGGAGGTCAACAAGCTTTGGAGGCATCTTTTGAAAAATCCCAAATTAATAAACCTCCACTCTTCCATGAGGAATCAATGTTCCTGAAATTAGCTGCATATGATCATCAATGAGGGGTCAATTCTGTTGGAATTAGCTGCATAGTAGCCTCCATAAGGGGTTTGGTTTGATGAATCTTGCTTCATATTGGCATCCACGAGGGATCAAATTTGATGAAATCAGCTGGCAAGTGGCTATACCAACTGGGGCGGTCGCATCAGTATTAATAGGTGCAAAACCACCGAATTGACCTTACGGTTGCCAAAAAGTGGGAACCATGGGTTTTACTATGTTTCACTGGATTGGTTTAAGGGAATTTTTACAGGAATGGGAAAATCCATGGTTTCCTGTAACTTTTCCCATTAACCAATCCATTGAATGTTTCACCAATAGGGGTGGTATTATTGATCCCAAGTCATCCTAAGCCGACATTGAACAACTTGAAGATTGAAGGAGCACAAGATCAAAAATGCTGTGGGCTCAAGAAGTTGGACACAATTCCAAGGAGTATAACTTTTGGATCAACTGTTTTTTCCGACATTTTCATATTTCAATATTGACACTATCGCCACACCCTCTAACCTTCCATTTACATCCATTTACCCTGATGAGTGTCAGGCTTGAACCCACCAAAAAAACGAAGAATTACCATAGATGTGGTCCCAGTTGACTTAAAAAAACACAGGTGGAAATCCATTAGAAAACTCAATCTATAGCTCCAACTGGCTCCCCAATTTGGTACGGGTTTATGGATATCCCTAGCTCCGAATCGCTCCCCCAAACCACTGGACAGCATGCCATATTGAAACAGTGTAAGTTTATGCAGGCTTTGCGTAGTTTTGTTCCAAACAGGTTCATCCCATTTATCCAAACACCCCCTGTTTGGGTCGCGCACCCGTCCAGCAGCAGCAAACCTTAGGTCGCTGTGCAAAAACCGAGGTCACTTCGCTGGAGCTCAAACTTCAAACCGATCAACATATTTCCCCCATGAGTTCCACCCCCATTCTATGGTCCCAGTAGCGAACAAAGTATGTTCAAGCTAGTATTGGACTCTTAACCACGAACATGAATACCATAGTTTCTCACAAATCCACAAAATCACCGACCATGCTCAATCAGCAAAAGAGCCGCTTAAAGTAACGGGCAGGATGGGGGGTTGTCCCGGGATGGTCGTATTAACGTCACTGAGAGGCTCATTTCTCTGCGCAGGTGCAGTGTTTTATGACTCTGGTACATCTGTGGGTTAGTGTGGTCTAAGACATTCTTTTTGAAAAACCAGTCGGAAAAGTGAACCCTTTGCGGACTTTATGCGTTTCGGCCATTTCCACTTTTTCACTTTTTTGGTGTGTCCGGATTGTTCATATGTCATCTTGCCACAGCCATGTGCACTTCTCCACATATGTAAACGCTTCAATGAAACCCTAATAGAAGTAGGCGTATATGTTCCATGGGGCNTTCATATGTCATCTTGCCACAGCCATGTGCACTTCTCCACATATGTAAACGCTTCAATGAAACCCTAATAGAAGTAGGCGTATATGTTCCATGGGGCCGGGGGATTTTACACCGTATGTAAACCTTGAATGAAACACCAGTAGAAGTATGCGTATATGTTCCATGTGGCCGGGGGATTTTACACCCCATGTAAACCTTGAATGAAACCCTAAGAGAAGTATGCGTATATGTTCCACGGGGCCGGGGGATTTTATATCCTATGTAAACCCTACATGGCAAGATTCCTTTCTTTCGTCTTGGCGTTCTCTCCCCAAGTGGTCTAAGATTATCAAGTCGCGAGGAGGCAAGTAGCTCTTAATCAGCAGGCGTGCCTGCAATGGTAAATTATTCCAATCTCTATTGTTCCAACACTCCATGTCTCGAGCCCCTGGCATTAGGATGACGGGACCAATGGGTTGCTAGCTCCGCTCTCGGGTTTGGCCCTTCGGGCCAAACCCTCGTACTCGGGGTATAATTAAAGTAACTACAATCGAATAGTGCTTGTCGACTCTGACAGCTGTGGCTGGCTCTTCTTCTCTTGACACCAGGCTTTAGGAATCCACTTCCCCCCCTTCCCTTTTGAGGAACAGCAAGCAGGGAGCTTTGTTCATCACTACGACTACAAATCGGGAACTGGAGGTGGAACCCAAATGCAAATGATTCAAAACCAGATTTAATAACGGTATCAAAGCATACATGTTTGCTTCGACTATATGGCCCATCGAGCCGATCCATACCGATACATACCTACTTCCCATGACTTCTATCTAGGTGCTGATCTGCACAGTGATTCGTTGTCCAAGCACGGAACTAGTTGAGTGTTGTCTTGTTCAATGGAAATATGCAACATTATGCAACTCTTTATTTCCAACGAAAATGATACACAATGATCCCGAAAGGCATCGACTTGTCAGCATGTTGCTCCCAACACCCCAGATACTGCGGGCGAAAAAGAGGCAAAATCATGAAATGTCCATCCCTTGTGGCTATCAATTACCAATCCATATACATCTGATATACCCCCTGGTAAACTAACATCGCCATGGAAAATGACCATTGTTGATGGGATAATCAACTATTTCTATGGCCATTTTCAATAGCTATTTTGACATAACCAGAGGGTAATCATTCCATATTCCCCGTGATCTCCCAGTGATCTCCCAGCCCCTCCAGGTGCTCCAGGGGGCACAGGTAGGGCAGCAATTCCAAATCCACCGCTGTCAGGTACGACGAAATCGACCTGTCCGGCTGTGGCCCCTGTAAACGATCGATTTCTGGTGGGAAAAAAATCAGGGGATCTGATGGGATCTGGGATTATCTGGGATTTTAGCTATCAAAATTGGGGATATAGTGGAATTTCACCAACCAAACTTTGAACTAACAAGACTTGAAGTAACGGAAATGGGGAGAGAGCTCAGATGGTAAGTCGGTTTAGGCCAAGCGATGCATGTACGGTGGAAATGAATCTGGAGTTGGATGGGTGAAGCTAAACCAACAAACATAACTTGGGTGTCATCCTGTGCATGGATTGGTTTAGGGGAAAATCTAAAGGAAACCATGGATGTTGCCTGTAATGGTAATAAGGGTCTCCTATACGTTTTCCCATCATCCAAATGTATCATTAATGGACAACAATGGATTTGACATGAGAAACAAACGCAAAAGACATGGCGGAAAGGTTTGTGGATCTCCTTGCTCCAATAGCAAGAAAGGAGATGTTTGACAAGGAGATGTGTGTCACGACATTCTTTTCTTTTAAATACCAGGCCATGTCACAGTAACCACCGGAAAATGAGGATATTGATGGTAATTTTGTTGAACCAAAAAACCATCGTCATTCACCAAAAGCTGGCAATGTGATCACAGAGTTGACGATCATCCCAATGGGCTGGTAGACAGATCACACCTCATGGATCTGGGCCATTTCGAACCATTATATAGTAATGATAGTGAACATATTATACAACAATGATGTAGACAACAAACACAATATATATATATATACATAACTTGGATAGCATTATATCCTGTAACCATCACTAGCCTGCAAGGTCGTTCTCAGGTAGCTAGTGAAACATGGCGCATTTCATCCCAATTTTGCTTGGTGAAGTCATCATTAAAACCAATTTTCCAGAAAATGTCATTGTCAATTCATCCCATTTTCTAGCGATTTCCCATCCATTTCCCAGACTTTCCTTCAATTTCTCACAGTTTCAAGGCTCCAAAATCCCTTTTCCAGAGAATTTCTGACTATCTGCAGGCTCCTGCCGTTCATCCCATGCCAAGCCTGTAGCTTGTCATCCAGCTACTCAATCGCTCAGCCACACCCAGCGGGACCAAGGGCACCGGTCTGGGTGGTCCCGGTGCCGCCCCTGCGCCAGTTGCGAACGCAAGTTGACGCAAGGGATCAGACGTAGAGTTGGTTCCATTCAATGGGTATTTAATGGCGGAAAAACATGGTTCAGTAATGGTTACCCTCTGGTAAACTGTTACATAACTATGGGAAATCACCATTTTTAATGGGAAAATCCACTATAAATGGTCATTTGCAATAGCTACGTTTAATTACCAGAGGGTAATAGCCCTGGTGGCCTGCTACCCTGGTGAAGCTTGAAGCTGGTGTTTATGGAGGAATCATGGAGGAAGAACCATGGTTTAGTAACTTTCTATCTCACGTTTGAATGGTTACCCTCTGGTAATTAAACGTAGCTATTGAACATGGCCATTTATAGTGGATTTTCCCATTAAAAATGGTGATTTTCCATAGTTATGTTAGTTTGCCAGCGGGTAATAATGGCTAATGCTGGTTCATCATTGCTAATAATACCTGTCCCCGTTCGTATGTGACACCCCCAAACGACAACATGGCTTAGCAGGGGAGGACTTTGCAAGAAGTTACCCTTAAGCACCCGCCAATTGGCGGCTAAACATGGAAAACTTTGCTGTAAATCAGTCATAGTCATAAATCAAAGATTTCTATCCTTGGGGGACTGCTACAAAAACATATTGTCCACTATTATCCCACTTATCCCATGTTTTCATGTCCCACTATTCTCCGTAGATGATCCCTGCCCTTCAGGTCCCTGGGGTTCACTCTGCCTGGTGCTGGATGTGCTGACTCCTGTGTGTTGAAAAGCGCGACCGGCAAGCTAATAGTAGACGCTTCAAAACATTCCTAGATTTGATTGAACATACACAATGTTTGCTCACGATAATAATATTAAAAATATCAGATCGTGAGAATCATCACAATATTCATTTGAATGAAAATAGTAACAACACGTCGTTTTGTAAAAGACTGTAGAAGTAGATATGTGTAGCATGGTTGTTTTGTACAAAGTTACACTGAGATTGCTTGTACAAGATTGTATACGTATGTATCAATTTCCAAAAAAACACATGGGTGTGTTGAGACACACGCACAATGCGCACGGTGTTGTGGTCTCAACACTTGCATGCTGGATTGAAAAGAACCATCTCAGTATGTATATATATACATATATGTATATACATAATCTACATCAATGGTATCTGTAGAAGCTGTGAGCGCAGCTGCAACTGCAATACCCAGTAGGAAGCAAGCTTAAACCTGCGTATAGTGAATGGTTGGAAAGGGGCTGCAACACAATTGGTTCATGATGGTTCTATGGACTCAAGTGACCTGTATAGCCGCCAGTAAAGCCTTGTGCGACAAGATCAAACAACTCCAAACTGTGGTGTATCATTTTCACTTCTTAAATCAAGAAAACATTTGAAAGCAACTGTGGATGGTTGCGAAATCCTGTACTAGTTGGTAACTATATGAATGTAACTATGAAACATCTAAATAAAGGGATTATCATGGGACTATCATGGGATTATGGATTTCATGAGATTTTGGTCCTAAAAAATCAATGTCCCACCACAGATCCAAAAGCCGCGTCCAACTCGTGCCACGAAGACTCCTTGCCATTCAGCTTGGAACCGTTGACGCCGTTGCCCTTCGCCTCCCCTGAGGCTGTCCCCCAAAAAAGCTGGGATTTATATGGATGCTCATTGTTCAAAAAAAAAACACTCTATGGTTTAACACGGTTTCACCAAGATTAAAACCCATCCCCATATGACATCATATGACCATATGTTTCTGCATACCATTGCGGATTGCTTTTGTGATTCTTCACACCCTCTGGCCTCCGTTCGGCATGTCTTTGGCCTCCGTGTCGTCGCCTTCAGCCCGCCATGGCAGCGATGCGCTGTGTGGAAATGTGAAGTTTAAGATGGTGATTTCACCAACTCAATATACAGGGAGAATCCAGTATAATAGTCGTTTATCAATTTTGTAAACCAATCTATTGGGGTCTGGAAAAATAAACAAAGAACTGAACTGCTGCAAAAATTGGTTCACGCTAAAGCTGTCCTGTTTGGGTGCATCACAGTACGTTATACCTATTGTCTGGTTGGCACTGACATTCTTAAGTGTAGATTAGATCAGCATGAAGGATATTCTTCTTACAGAGAAAGCTACCTTGTAGGTGACACCCCAACCTTCACAAGAATGTGCCCCGTAGTTAAAAGTTGGTTTCCAACTATTGTGAAGTCCATCTAGCTGTAGTTGTAACCACTATCAACCATATTCAAAAACAATCTTGGGTAACTATCACCACCTTGCAGTAATATCTGAATTCGGCTGACAAGTTGCTTTGCATTCACCTTCGGATCTATAATTAACCACAATTCATGTAGTAAAATGAGAGAATAAAGATCTGCCTAGGTCCCAAAATCGCCATATTGAAAAATCTCGGGATACTCCGTGGAGATAACTGGTGCAGGTGTGAGAACCCACGTGAAGATATGAAAACATCGGCCAACCAATCTCAGTTGATTAAGGCAAATTGGGATGATGATCCTCAAAAAATGGGATAGCCCACTGGTAATCTAACAGTTTGCTATATAAAACCACCATTTTTACTAGGTAACTAAGCTACAAACGGACCCTTTCCATGGTTATAACAAGAGATACAACCCCGAACAACGCCAGGACACCATATTGGCCACGCCAGAGCAACTCTGACCTGGTGCTGGATGGTTGGTCGCTGAACCCATCATGTTGTTTGTCCAACAACAAATCCACCGGGCGAAAGCGGGTCCTTGGGAAAATCGACAGTTTGAAGATCTATTGATTCCATTTTTCAAACTCCTTTCCTGTCACGGATTGTCCAAGTTTATCTTCTAGCTGCTTAAGTAGGTCCAGTGCTTCATCCTTCATGCCCGAACGGTGTTTAAACAAAAAAACAATTTGCTTGTAAAGAAAATGATAAAACATGGATCTTTCCATTGAATTCACGTAAAATTCAACATGTTCATTGTGAGAAAACCTCACCTCCAATCCAAAAAAAAACCGTTGTATCCGACCCCAAAACGTTTGGGCTGCCAGACAAGCCCGGCGCCAAAGTGAAGGTTAAGGGCACTAAGGCTCCGTCCCTTACCAAACCTGGAGCGAACTAGTCTTGGGGGAGGTCCTAGATGATGAATTTGGAGGATCATCCCTCTTAATGGCTTACTACTAGGATTTAATAGGATTTAATGGGATATATAAATTATAATGGTTAGTAATTGGCAATCCAAATGCAGTAGTCAGTAGATGTTTTTCCTTCTTGGAGATTTGACCAACGCAAAATGTGATGTTGATTCAAAGAATAGGAGGATCTCATTGTCGGAGACTGGGAAGATCTCCAGCAAACATGAGGGGGTTCTTCAATGGTATCCAGAAAACTTAAAGCAAAAACACAACTTCACCAAACGAATATCCTCTTGAAATCAAACGTGGCAACGGAAGATCTCATTTATAGATATTTTGTCCCATTAAAATCATTATATAAAACACCGTCGATAGCGGATTTTCAATTACCACATTTGACTACCAGAGATCAGAGGGTATGTGAATTGATCAACATTGGGGTGAAGCAATCCAGAGTAGACAAAATGTTCAGGATCTAGAGCAAACATTGGGGCTTTTCACAACACAAGTAGAAACAGTAACCAACAAAACACTGATTCAACCATCAACACATTGAGTAAAATAGAGATTGGATTTGAACAAGACAGATGTGGGGATGGGTCAAACTATTCCCATATTTTGGGGGAATCACCATGCATACACCATATGAGCTTTAGGGTACCATTTGGGGACCAGCAAGCCTGCGGCTTGGATCAATGCCTTTGGGGAGGCAGTTGGAGGCGCCGTTTCTGAAGAACACTCGGGGCATCTATCATCATCTATCTGATATACCAAGGATATCTAAAATAGCTAACTACATAACTATTTTATAGTCACTTTATAGATATTTTGCTTTCAAACTAATTTTAAAAGCTAAATATCTATCTGCATAAAATTAGTCCCTTTATAAACTACAACTACTAACTCTATTAGTCAACGAAATTGACAGCAATTTCCTGGGAATTAACATATCTAAATTTCCAGTAAAATCCATTACCATCTACATACCATCTACTAATACTACTATTCCCGATGAATTTGAACTACGGGTAGGACATCTGTGGTGGACTCGTGAACTGGCGGGCTTGATGCTCCATGATTCTGAGAACAAATAAACGAACAAAATGGACAATAAGTGTTCTTCCTTTTCTACAACCCAAAGTGTCCATGTTCCGTTTCCATCCATTTCCATGCCATTTGTTTCCCATTGGCCACCTACCATTTCCAACTGATTTTCCCATGGCTTTCCCTTTAAGCCGCGCCCGTTGTCCCTACGGGGCGCCCCAATAAAAAACCGGCGGGCCTCTGGCCAGGCGTAGGCCAAGCGCCAAGGAGCGGCTCAAGGAAATCGGCCTTTGGCGCGTTTTCAGAATGAGGAGAACAAACATCATTCAAAATGGGCCATGTTTCATCAAATTATTCATCAAGAATAACCATTATCATAAATCATTTATCATTCATATGGGCTATTTCAGCATGGTTTCTTATGGTTCAACATGACAACATATAGTGACATATAGTCATCATTCATCCTAGGACTATATTGACTTCTCAAGACATGGCAATGTACTGTTTCGAGTTAGGGAGGTACCAACGCTACAACCAAGCCAACAATGGGCGACCGAAACACCATAACCTCGCATGCATGGCTGGTATCTTGGCATTCAATACCCAACTATTATTGAACTCCTTGGGTGTAGGCAAGAAATTGCTTCAGTGGAATTAGACTCACCAAACTATCAACTTGATTAATGCTCTGTCTCCTTTGTTCTAGAAGGAACCCTCAAAAGCGTGACAATATACTCCCTTCCCGTAATAGCCAAAACATCAGAAACAACTTTGGCTTTATATGTGTTCGTATGGGTGTCCCGGAAATATGTAACGAAGAAGAAATTAGCCAGTGCAAATCAAAATTCATTGCAAAATCCCAATCTTTGATGGCTATGGTCATGGCATACATTCGGTGTCGCCAACTGTGGATGCCAAGTGTATCATTGCGCCACATTCATCTTACATACCCAGAAAAAAAAACGGCGTTGGTTTGTATATTCCTCTGGTCCATTTATCATTTATAACAAAGAAATTACGCTCTACTTGGATATTGACCCCAGTTAGCAAGTGGATACCAGCCATTATTCACCATAGTCAAATGCATTCTGCTTACCCGATATCATTATCCAGTTGCAAACTGGGTGGATGCACAAATGTCCCACTCCTGGTGAATCAGCATACATATGACATATGGAAAATGATTCCCAAATGTTAGGTTTTCCATACAATCTGATGCTGCCCCAATTACAATGGTTGGTTTTAAATTCCATTTCAACCATGTATCATGTATCTACTAATTACATATTAGTCAAAAACCAACTTAGCGATTCCGAACTGGGGTACCACATCAAAAAAAAGATCCCAGTAAATCATATCAAATCACCATCAAACCCCTATTCTCCCAATTGTCATCCCAAAAATCCCTAATTTGATAGCTAGATCCCCCCCAAAAAAATCATCCCAAACATCAATCAACCCTCATATTCCATCAATCAAACATGAAAAAATCCACAATACCCCCATGATATTCCCATGATATTCCCATGATATTCCCATGATATTCCCATGATATTCCCATGATATTCCCATGATATTCCTATATATATGTTCCCTTTGAAAATAGGGATGTACTTCCCATTCTCCAACAGGTATACAACTCCTTCCCAAGGCGTGGCCTCGGAGGGCTTGATGTGAGTGTTTCCTGCCGAAGTTGGCACGGTTTCCAACAACAAATAGATGTTTAATAACATACCCTCTGGTATATTAACATAGACCCTGAAAATAGCTATTGTTTAGAAGAAACTAATCTTCCAACCCCGATGAATGCCAGGGTCTATGTTAATTTACCAGAGGGTATAAGATGTTACTATAATAGATGAAACTCTATAGATGACATTGACAGATTGACATATATCTAGATACATACAATTGTGTCTGTTGCAAATAACATATAATTGCTGTATACAACAATGTATGTATATATATATAACATTATGAGTCTATATCATGACTTTGCATCATAGAATCCAATGGACCATCCATGTAGCGACAAAAAAGGAACAGTATGTGGAACAACCCAAAGGGCGCCCCGTGCATCCCAGATTTATCCAGGGTGAGGATTGAAGATGGAAGAACAACACACTTGGAACCACCAAATTGATCCAAATTGCTTGTTTGAAATCAAAAAAGATTTGAAATCAACAAAGTTGGTTGATTGAAATCAACAAAACACATTTGAAGGTTTGAAATCAACAAAGTTGGTTGTTTGGAAAACAAACATGACAACAAATGTTTGAAACCAACAACCAACTAGATTTCAATGAGAATCTTTGCAGATTTAGTTCTATGGCAACAAAGGTCAACACATTCCTGAGCCTGGACAAGGTCTGTAGATATGATATATGTAACATGCTATATTCATCTATATTCAAAGACACAAAAATACATATAATAGAGATAGAGGAGAGAGAGAGGGAGAGAGAGAGAGAGAGAAAGAAAGAAAGAAATAAAGAAAGAAAGAAAGAAAGACAGAAAGAAAGAAAGAAAGAAAGAACGCAAGAAAGAAATAAAAAAGAAAAAAATAAAGAAATAAATAAAGAAAAAAGAAAGAAAGACAGAAATAAATAAAGAAAAAAGAAAGAAAGACAGAAAGAAATAAATAAATAAATAACGAAAGAAAGAACGAATCAATCAACATATAATAATAATGTGGTTGGTAGATTTTTAGTAGTTCCTTAGCTCCCTCCACTGCTCGATTGGTGGCTCATTTGATTCACGTTGGTCTGACCTGTTTCCGCAAGTTTTGGAGCAGGACCCCGCGGGCGATCTTACCAGTTGCCGCATTCCTCGTCAGATCGTGGATGGGCAGCATCCCATACTCCATTCATATTGAACAGACCCGTGAACCGTGGGTCCTAACAGGGTGTACCCTCCAGTAAACTAACATAAATATTGAAAATGGCAATTTATAGTGGACTTTCCCGTAAAAAATTGTGATTTTCCATAGTTATGTTAGTTTACCAGAGGGTAAGTGCGAACAAAACAAACATTTCAGGCACTTCAGCTACCTTGATTGGATATCAAAAAATATAAACATGATCTGTATTCCCGGTCGATGCAAGGCGTATGCAAGGGCCAGGAAATATCTCCACAAAACAAGGGTCCTGAAATTCCCACGAAGCCAGGGTCTGATGAGAGAAACATGGGAGTTGGGCCTTTTGGACCGAACCAAAAACGGTATTTGATATCTGATTTCTGATAAATAGGAGGTTTATAACAATGACTAAGATTTACGGTGGATATCTGTACAGTTGAATGGGTGTCTGACCCAATCTATAACAGGAGGAACCATCCTGCAACAACCCCTTTTCTTACGTTGAAGTATAGAGAAATGTGGCTATGAATGGTTTTACATCAATTGTAGATTTGAATCATACAAAACAGACAAACATTGCGATTTAGTGGCGTCAAAATGCATATATTTCACAACGATGAGTCGTCACGGATGGCTGGCAAATCCAGGATTGAAGCTGCTGCGGACCACCTCTACGGCCAATGGGATTTTCACACCCAGGGTCTATGAGATGAATGTTGATTGAAATCCCCATCTTTTCGTGAGGAACAGTTAGGAACACCACATTTTTGCTGAGTTGATCCAATTACAAAGTTTCAGGTCTTCCCTACATCCTCATTTTTTGGAATTACATGAATCTCCAATTTTTGCGGTGGTAAAAACCACAGTTTTGTGATGATCAGCAGCAAAAAGATAGAAACATGTTGCTGGTTATAGATGATAGAAAACATATTTCCAGGTTTCCACTTTTTCGGGATCTTTTTGGTGGGTTGCTATACATAAATCCCTCATTCTGTCCACGCTGTCCGCGCGTTCCTTTTTCGCCACTGGCCCATTGCAAGGCGCTGCAGCAACCCAGAAGATCCTCCAACAGCGACCTTATGGGAGATCAAACGTTGAAACCAACATTGAAACATGGTGGGCTTTTAATCATGGAAAAATGAAGGTTTCCTGAAATGGAGGTACCCCCAGGTATCATCCATTTCAATAGGATTTTCCACTATAAACCAACCATTTTGGGGATCCCCCAGTTATGGAAAGCCCCAAATGGTGACTTAAGAATCAAGCATGGTGCGTCGCGTCATGGTGGAATTCGATAGAATGATGATTTACTGGTATTTAAATGGGGGTTTAAGCATGGTGGGATCAGGGATAATGTGGTGTCAACCAGGAAAATTGATGGATTCATGGATAATCTGGGATACACTCATAATGATACTGTGATTAATAACTAGTAACCAATAACAACGGGCTGGTGCCTGCAGTTCAAACACCTGCACTTTTTGAGGGTACATCACCGACAAATGTCGGTGATTTGCCCCACCAAGTCTTTTGGATTTCGCATGATGTCGAAAAGTTGGTACACATTTCACTCATTTACGTCACTGTTGGGTTTATGGTAGATATATCGAACTTCTTTGTGTATCACTTTGGCATACATAAATAAGCAACAAGCATCACTTGGAAGTATCACTTTGGATGTTCTAAAAAACAGATATAGCGCTGGGATGTTGATCCCCTGCCCATCCCAACTGGACCTGGATCTTCTCCAAGGCAGGCCTTCTTTGTTGGGGCTGGATGCTTGGTATATCTTGGTATGCAACATTCACTGGTTGATCATGGTTTATGATCTTTTTCCCCAAGTAAACTGCCAGATCTCGGGCACGAAAATGGCCTGGAACCAGTTGCCTTTTACTGAGCCCCCGGTTGCCACATCACCTCAACAGCAAGTGGCAGTGCTTGTCGCCACTTGCCTCGCGTCTCACAGGCGTGGATTGCTGAGCTGTACGTAATCACATTGACCTCGCGACAAGACCGGAGACATTGGACAAATCCGAACTGGTCGATCACAAACATGTCAATAGATTAGTTTGAATAACTGTTGCAGTAGGTCAACAAATAAAATAACTTCTTCACCAAGAACTATCTATCTATATTCCCACAATATTCCCTCACTGGTGACTGGTGGTTGAATCTCCTTATATTGCTACAAGATGGTGCCCTAAACATAACATTTTAGCTGGTACTCTCGGATGGCCAATTCTCTGTTGATATTGTTTCATAGATGTTGACACACATCCCCATGTGGAAGCCAAATTTCGCAGCAGTTCTTGCTCTGAAAAGTACTTTGAACATCCCAAAAGATCCATCGAGTCTATTCTAGTTGCTACTAGCTACCCACCCAAAAACTATTACAATATAAAGCGGCGGTTTTCGTATCGACCGCCAGTCAGTAAATTCAAAAAGTCCAGCAGCAATATTACATACCAATTATATGGGGACAACCAACATATATTGGTTTTCTTTTGCAATGCAAACATATTCAAGCTACAACTTGATGTATTGGGTCACAAGGAGTTATATAATGTTATATATAATATATAAGTTGCAAGAATCCCTAGTAAAGATCAATAGACCTGGTAGTAGTACCCTATGCCATGCTACATCTCCTGTGAAAACTTAGATACACTGCAAAACTCGCATGATTTTTGGCCGGACCATGGATGGCAAAATCCAACAACTCGCACCTGCAAGCGCCTCTGCTGAATGTCAGTCAAGAGAAGCAAGGCTTGCTGCCATTCCTGAGAGAGTTCAAGGCTTTCAGCAGAGTTTTAAGCACAAAAAAACGTGGGATTAAGAAACATCATTTTCTGATCTCAGGAGGATTCCTGGGGATATCAAGGATATCAACCCATCAAATATCTCTTTCAAAACAAACAATACCAACGTTAACCTAGTCAATGGGAAACTACTATCTACACCATCAACTTTGGTAAGAAAAAAACATGTGCGGAAATTTACTACAACCATTGACAGACTCAAACAAGCTTCAACCCACCAACATGGATTCATCGCTCATTTGAATACTGTAAGTATGCGTCAAATTTAGGGTCCAAACAGGTACTACAATGACTTCACCGATACCCAAATGTTGATGCCCACAAGGCAAACATCTTCGTGTTCATATTCATTGATGCTACTCTTAACATCAATTGGTGGTGATCATATCCAGCAACCAAACATCCCATTGTAAGTATAATTGTCTCAATCACCGGTATAACAAACTCTAAAACATAAAAGAACGTGTGTCCAGGATGGTAAATCCAGGTTTCCACTGTAGACATCGGCTCCCTTGGGTGTTCTACATATGCCCAACGCCTAACATTTCCAGGATGGTTTCCCATGAAATGGGTAGCCCCATCTATTGATTGGTCATGATAGACAATTGTCCACATTTATAGATTTAGACATCTGATAGAAAATGATGGTAAAAATGCGAACGATCGGTAAAGCCCATTAAATCACCATGAAGAATCCCATGAACGTCCAACAAAAAGTCACCATTAAAATCACATTCAATTGGTGTATCACCATGAAAATCATCATTAAATCACCATGAAATCACCACGAAATCACCATGAAATCACCATGAAATCACCATGAAATGAACAACCGAACCCAGCGTTTCGACCTCTTCCGCAACGCCAAGGAGCACCAGCTTGGTCGCAGGCCAAAATGGCTGAGCTATAGCCTTGAGCCACAGCGAAGAACTGTTGGGAGGCCCAAAAACCCGTGATGTACTTGGGATCGTTTAGGATGGTTTGGGAAATTGATAAATATAATGTGTATATTTAGAAACAATACTGTTGATATATGTTGATATCTGTTGATGCATCGTTGATAGATGTTGATGGTAGATCATCTGAATTCTAGCAGATATTGTGGAAATATATAAGGGGCCAAACTGGTGACAAACCCTGGGAGCCATGGCGTAGCTGAGTGGCTGCATCCAAAAAATGCACTCAATTTGCGCTCAAGCTCATATGAGTTATATATATATATACTACTAGTAGTTCTATATTAGTTACAAAATGGTACAAACCAACTTCGCCCAGATAAATCAACATAAATGAACCATCAATCCCCGCTATTATTGTTGGTTAAACCACAATGTTCATAGATTTTAAGGCACACAGTTCTATGGCACCACAATACCGAACGCATCCCCAGAACCAAACCAAGGAGCTGATCATGTCCTTAGCATGGCAGCCCTAATGGGTTGATTTGGTGGTTTAATGGATACACTCTATGGGAAAACACGGCTTGAATATGATTGAATCACTCACAAATCACAAAGCTGACATCTGAAATGTAATTGGTAATTTTTGGGAAGGTCCACTTAGTAAGCACTCTTTATGGTGATATCTTGTGGACGTCGGTCGAATTAATCGAAGTAGGTGCGGATAGCCATCCGTCTGAAGTCCGGATGCAACCAAACAGGTGGATTACAAAACCTTAGAACGTGATAACCGTGATGATATCAATCTATCAAACATGAGGATTTAGATACAACAAGGGTTTCGACCAACACTGTATGAGTGGTTAGAATGTCCAACAATTTCAGAACTTCACCAACAAAAGTGACAAAATCTCCCAACAAAGCTGAGGATGATCGGACCAGCGGAAATTATCATTGACAACCTGAGAAATCTTTGAGTGCCTGCCAGTATTTAAGTTATTCTAGCAACGCATTAATGCAACAATTCATGTTAAGCCGCACATATCCGGAAAGAAAAGGGACATCCCAACAGGGCCAAGACTTCGCCGCGTTCGCTGCGATGTGATCATGATCGTTTTCCTCTCCATATGAAGGTAAAAACAATTGGATTCAGAATCACTTACATTGGAAAACCAGCTAAAAATCTTAAGAAAAATCGAATACCTTATATAGAAAAATTGTCATGTGATTACTCTTTAGTTGTTATATCACCACGTCTTATTTTTTTTCTGCACCACTGTGCCTAACATCCCACCATCAACCCCTGGGGGTTTTTGAACCGAAGGGGCATTGGTTGGTGAAATGACCCACCAAGGTGCTGCCCGCCTTGTGTTGAAAAGTTGGTTTATAACATTTTATCACCCTAATACCACTATAACTATAGAATACTATAGATATATCATGATATATCTATACCATAAACCCTTGCTATTGGAGTTGAACACCAACTTAGCTAACGACCTGGGGCACCAGCAACATCAACCAAATCCCCAAGGCCTCAAACCGAGGGTCTTCCTCCAATCGCCTTTGCCGCAGTTGCAGCAGGAGATCGACTGCTCGATGCCACTGGTTTCCCTTCTCACCTGGGTCATAGCAGCCATGGCTCAAGCAAGTTGTTCTTGGTTTAGATAATGTTTTAAGATGCCAAAAGAATGCCGTAAAAATGCCATCATCACACCGACTTACTTCTACTATCTAATGCTATCAACAATTTAACTATAATGTTACACATATGGATGTGTCTGAAAATGCGGGGTTCAATTTCCAGGCAAAAACCACAGGACACCATAGAGACAACTCTGGCAATTCCATGGGGAGTTCTTGCTTTCAGGCGTTTTGACATTTCTGCGCTATTCTGCAACAAGATAAACCCAGCTTTTCAACCCCAGAACAAGTTGCAGGGTAAGGTCACCACTCGCTGGTCATAGGCATGTTGGAACCCTTCAAGTCTTGGAGCTCCAAATTTGGAAAATATGTATTTCACTTACCTGCCCCAAGTCTGGCAGGCTGCAGGCAAATGTCAAGACAATGTTCTTTAGATTCCCTGGTATTGTTCCTGCTATATAACAAGTTTGACTAAAGATTGCTTCATTTTTCCCTATCATTTTCCTGTTGCTTGAGCCGTCAACTGAGATCATCATCCCAGGAAGAACGGAACCAAATTTCATCCCCAGTATATACCCAGTTCGGCTTGGTCGTATTACCATATTTTGGATGGTGAAACATTGGTTGTTAATTTGGTAAACCCAATAAGTATGACGGTATGCTTGATAAACAAACCGATTTGGGAACTATTCAAGCATGTCTATTTTGAGATATGTTAACGACACCCAATTATCAAACATATGGTCGCTGCCAGGAGACATGCTGAAATGCTTGCGTTGTAGGAGATCACATCAGCTTTCACGGCGACATCCTCGTCCTGACGAAGTTGTTAAATTTCAATGCTGAAAGCCACCACATGGGTACCCTGGTCAAGCTCAAAGCTGGTGTTTAATGGAGAAATAATGGGGAAGCAAACGTAGGAAAATCATCTGCCAGAGCCAATTTTTTTGGGAGGTCCATGAAAATGTTTTGGGGAGTTTCTAAGAATCAGCCACTGCTCAAAAATATGGCCCTTTCCCAGTTGAAAGTCAGTTGGAACCCCATTTATGAAATCATAACCCCATTCAATAGTCATACAAATAATGGGTAAAGGATGGTAAAGGGCTTGAAATCACCATTGATATTCCATGAAATATTACCATAAAATCACCATTTCTGGATGTCATGTTCCGCTCAGTCGTCCCTGCCCGTTTCGTCCTCCATTTCTGCCAGGAGAAGCAGAGCATGTTGCCATTTCCCCTGCTTTTCGCAGGCACTGATGATGCAGTTGTAGAGGATCACCTGGGGGATTGGATCATGATGGCAATTGACATCCCGAACTAAACTCTCCCTAATATATCCATGAGAAGCACTAGTTTTTTTTTTTCCCATATCCATTGGCTGGCACCATATCCCTAGGAATAATCAATAATCACCTAATATTTCCATCATACATCCAGATCTATTTCAATGGTCCCAAGACACATCCCGCTGCACAGCTCCCTCCGTCATCTGCCGCAGGAGATCCAGCGCTTCGCGCCAGGCGCGGCCTTCTTCGCAAGCGCTCACCGCAGCACCTGCAACGCTGGTGCGACACGTGAAATACATAAGCAGCAAAAACATAACCAATTCTCTTTAGCCAACAAGTTTGCAAAGACTGGGGATGTCATGAGATAGTACTACACATACTCCAATCATAGCATGACCAATATGTGCAGTTCCACTGCGAGCCTCAATTGGTTGAGGGACTTACTACACATGGTCGCACTCTAAGATGAAATGAAAGTACCTCTGGAGCAGACCCCAAGTCCCTAACATACACAAAATGAACGGAATCCCTCCATAGACCCTCTTTGGGTTGCAAGGGGTATGCTATAGGGGTCTCTTGGATTTTTCTTTGATGAAAATGATCAATGGGATGATTACCTATATCTATCTATATCTGAGGAGACCCCGATCATGGGTCATCATCATCATCATCATCATCATCATCATCATCATCATCATCATCATTGCTATCAATCACAAAATCAAATACGCACGACCAAGACGACTAAGGTTTTACTGTTTTAGATGGCTACATGAACCAAATCAAACCACTAAGAACTGGAACATGGCTCTTTGGTACGCATCTAGCATCTTCTCAGACTTAGTTTCAGAGAAACTGATCCAAGAGTTGCTTGGTACCATTGGCACATGGACATACACGGGCCCGGAAAAAAACAAACGCTGAAAAACTTGGCCAAGAGCACAGCAAAACGGGTAAGTACTGGAATGCATGTTGTTCCCACAGTTTCAACAAATTATTATCTCAAATACTCAATTCCTTTCTAATCTGTAAGACTCGCATGTTTTCTGAAGCTTTCCGATGCATCAACCATGATTTAGGTGGGCCAAAGGCCAAGTTCTGCACGATTTCCAGATCAAATCCCAACGTTCACTGTTTAAATATGTCTAAATCACATGTTTGTTCATGATTAATCCTTGGTGAATACCACCGTTTGCCAATTACATGCCAAAAGTACTTAGCAACAAAATCTCTATTTCAAAAACATGTTCAGTGGTCAATTCACCATTTTAACGTTGCAATCATGTGTTCTTTTTATATGATCCAGTACCAATTCACAATCATCCCATTCCCCTAGTCCGCAAGTTTAGCACCAGTAAGATTTATGGCTAAACCCAGCATTTTTGATGCTTGCACCAAGGCCGCCGCCGGGGCACTGAAAGTGATCAAGTTCGCCTCCACTCGCCAAGCCGCTAAGGTGCTGAAGAGATGCAAGGCGCGTTGCCAGTCCTGAAACGGAGCCACGTTGCTTCCATGGGTTTTGTGGGAAACAATCATGGCAGGGATTTTGGGGGAGCTAAGGAACAAAACGTGGCTGAAAATTGGGAATATACATCCATATATATATGTGGCAGGGACCTTCTGGTATAATATGACCGTACCCCTTGCCCTTACTGATAAAGCAACTTGCAGGCAGATTCTCTATATTGTCCCTGTNACCGTACCCCTTGCCCTTACTGATAAAGCAACTTGCAGGCAGATTCTCTATATTGTCCCTGTCTATCTATCTATTGGGGCTGAATCTATCTATCTATCTGTCTGTCTGTCTGTCTGTCTGTCTGTCTTTCTATCCATTTTGCTTTCTTTCATTATCTATCTATCTATCTGTCCATCCATCCATCCATCCATCCATCCATCCATCCATCTATCGATTTGTTGCTGCTGCTTTGGGAGAGATGGCGCATTCAGTTTTCTGTATTGTCTCTGTCCATCTA
>BGPT01004105.1:2611-18900 GCA_003297045.1 Symbiodinium sp. clade C Y103
GTGATTGTACAGTCATTACCAACGACCCTACAACTAGAAGCGTTAGTTGTAGAGAGTAGCTATAGCATAGGTAGGAAGTAGGATCCCTTTTCCTCCGGGTAGGGTTTAACCTATAGTCGCCTGCTGANTTGCATGGCTCAAGTCGCCTACGGTAAAAGGGCGCACACTGATTTTTGATGCCAGGGAGTGATTTACTTGTGGTTGCTTGTTTCCCCCTGGTTTTCTCTAAGAACAAATCAGAGTATTAGATTAAACACGGACAGAACAGATATATATTTTTTGCCTTTGACTCTTCAGCAACACATGACATGGCCTAACGATCACCGATAAGCACGCACAGGAGTAGGCATTTATTCGCTCATATTTTGTTCTAGACACATCGATTTTGGGGATTGAATGAATTTGAGCCCCAGATGTTGTTTGCACCTTTGCTCCGCCCAAGGCATGAAATGTAAGGCCTGGCACCGGGAATAGCTCTTTGGTATCTCATGTGCCTGTCAGTTTTTGCTGGCAATGACGATGAATGAAGCACTGGAGCCATCATGAAACTGTTCAGGGGAATGATAAGCATGGCAACGGGCTAAGAAGAGGTTTTCGGAAGGTTTGTGTCATTGTTCATCAGAAAACATGGGACACTTAATGCACATCGCAAAAGCATGCAAAAACCACAGCTGTGACTGTTTGGCTTCTCACAACATGCCGGGCACCCCTAATCAGTTGCCATTGTCAGAAATATCTCCCCACTGCAAGACCCTATACGTATACCTGTCCAACGGGCACCCTTGCAAGTTGTCTTGGTGCAAGAAATAATGAACATGTCTGCGAGCATTTAACAACACGAATCTTGTGGGAACACATCTGCAGTCATCTGCTTCACTTCCCTCTTTTGCAGGTTTGGTATGGTGAGTTGTGCATCCTGTGATATGATCAAAGATGTGCTGCCCGATGCCTTTGGTTCCACAGGGGATGGATCAAAATTGTGTCCCCCCAAAAGTTGGACGGCTTTAGCTGGTTCAATTAATTTAATGCTAAAACCAGAACCCAAAATTATGAACATCTGTGGTTGCATGGGGTCTCTCTCTATTTCAGTTTGGGATCGGGATTGAGCTTAGCAGCTAGCAAGTGGCTGGAATCTCTGCTGTGCAGCCATTGGTTGTACAGTATAGCACCACAACGCTTCTTCCAGATTTGTGGTGGGTTTGTTTTGTTCAATTCTGCTGTCTTTCAGTGTGATGACATGGTGAGCAGATGTCGTGACAGGACTTCTAGGTCCAAACCATAGATCTGAGATGGCAACTCAGCTAGTGTTGTTTTCAATGTAGGAAGGAAAAACTGCCCCAAAAGATCCTGAAAGTAAGTAGATATTCTTCAGGTAGTCTTGGAATATTGCTCCCACAACTACAACTGTTGGGCGATGGCTCCATGATCGCGGGCAAGATGTATCGGGTCTTGTTTTGATTCGTTTGCGTTGGGTGTACTAGCAGCGGTCAAGTTTTACAGGGGATGAAATTGCCTTTGAACATGTGCACTGCGTAATCGATGTGACTGGTTTCAGGTTCAAAGGGACATTGAGGAGTGAAGCGTGCATCAAATTATCACCCCTGGATGTTGAAGATCTCCCGTACTGACCATCAATGAATCATCAATGAATCATCGTTGAATCATCAATGAATCATCAATGAACCATCAACGAATCATCAATGAATCATTTTTCATTTTCTTGCGAGAAACTATGGATTTTTCTCCATGCGTTGGAAGTTTGGTTTTCAGTTGCTCATTATTTCTAAAAAGCAATTTCAATTGAACAAAGGGTTGGATTGGATCGTTGAACGAGGGGACCTCCAAGATTTCAACATCTCATCCACTCCAACCCGTTGCACAACACGTGCATGCAATGATGGCCTTTGATATGTCCGCGGGGTGTCTTAGATGTCCAGATGTGCCGGGACAGAGGCTTATTTTGTTGATTATTAATCAAATCACTTTGCTCGATGCTGTGACTGGAGTTCTGTTTTCTTGATGTGGCAAATCAATGACCTTGGAGATGTCCTTACCTTTCTGACATTGCAGCACGTTTTCAATCTCGCGTCACTGCTGACCATCAATCTCTGTTTTGGATCTGGGCCTGCTGATCACAAGGCTGCTCGAAGGGATTTGCCAATTCTGGCGGAACTTCAGCAGGCAAATAGCATCAAGAAGGCCTGGGTGTGGTTCTGCAAATAGAAGCATCTTTTGCAGACCTGTTCACCGCACGTCCCATTGTTTATGAAGAGGAAGGATTTGCAGAGAAATCCAACGTGCTACTGTGCTGCTACCGTTTTTTTGGACATGAAACCCAGACAATTGATGAACATAATTGATAAAATTCTCCAAGTAAAATCCCTGAACCAACGGCGACAATGATGAAGTTCAGCTTGAGAAAAGTGATGAAATCTCAGAAATCTCATCAGTTTTCTAGTTTTCATATCAATTTCTCACCTGAAAACACCTTGAACCAAGAGAAAAAATAACAGATTCTTCATCCTGGAAAGTCACATGAATTTTGGAAAATTTCCTATTTTGTCATGTGATATGTGTTGGTTGTGATGTTTCTTGGCCGGAACTTCGACCTCGGGGCTGGGGAAGTTTCATCTCCACGGCTTGGTGCCAGCAGGTGCCACCTAGCTTCACACCTTACCCGCCTTACCCGTTGTGCATCTCATGGGGAAAAGTTGATGAAAAAATGGCGATCAAAGTGAGACATTCCGCTGAATTTTAGGGATTTTTTTTTGCATTTTGGAAAGGCAGATGATATTTCTTCAACCTTTCGTCAAGTATTTTGCATGTGGAATTGTGGTTATTGTGGTGTTTTCCTTCTTTTTCATTTTTTCCTGTTGGCCAGTCCGAACTTCGAACTATGTTTTTTTCCCCAATGACCAATGATATCATATCAAAGAATCTGATCTGAATACATTCACACAATAGTGCCTAATCATTCTTCAGGGGAATGTGCCAAACAAATCGGGCCATGCAGCATGTGCTTGATTATTTTTTGTCATCGTGTAGCAACCACCATCTGAAATGGAGGTATTTGCCGTCAACATCGACACCAAGGGAAAAACTCTTGCATCGATGCAACCAACTCCATATTTAAGTGTATTTAAGTATACCACAGGGTTCTCAATAGCAGCACCAATAAACACTAGTGAGTCACAACTGCTTTCTTTTCAATCAGCTTGAATATTCAAACTTCGGACTAAAAAGGCCCTTTACTTCTTTCCCAATTCCCATGTTCCTATCTCATCGAGAGGGGGAAACATGATGAAAAAAGTAGGAACAAACTGGAAACAATCTTGGAAACATCATGTAAATTTGGAAAACTCTGGATAAAAAGGGGTAACAACTGGAAAAAAAACTGGTCAAAAATAATGAAACACTGGGAGAAGCAATCTGGAAACCATACAATGAAAACTAAAAAGAAACTGGAAAGCAACGGGAACAACTGGGGAAAAGTGAACATGATCAAACCTTGGGAGAAGCACACTGCCAAAAAAACGAGAAACATGATGCAAATTTGGAAAACTCTGGATANACATGATCAAACCTTGGGAGAAGCACACTGCCAAAAAAACGAGAAACATGATGCAAATTTGGAAAACTCTGGATAAACAGTGGGAACGACGGGAAAAAAAGGTGAAAAATACGTTTTTTTTTCATAGATTACCAAGCCACTACCCAGTCGAGCTAACCCCGCAGTGTATGGTTTTATGGTGTTTTTATTCTGCTACTTACTAGCTGCTATTAGCTGCTACTTGTTGCTATTAGCAGCTATTAGTGTCAAGTCTTATTAAGCACTATCAGCTTCAATTAGACAACAAATAAGACATGCTGCTTTTTCCATAAAGNCTATTAGCAGCTATTAGTGTCAAGTCTTATTAAGCACTATCAGCTTCAATTAGACAACAAATAAGACATGCTGCTTTTTCCATAAAGTGTGAGGCTCAACTAAGGCCGTGGCTCAAATCGATGCCTGGCGTCTTGCTGACTCAATGGGGGATATACCAATTTCGATGGGGGTGATGGCTTGGAAAGCCCAGTTGATCCAAGGGTTTGATGATAAATTTATACTGTACCCTTAAGAAGATTTTTCCTTGAAATGATAATTGGAATTCAATGACCGATGGTCATTGCTGAGGAAATTTCGGTTATCTTTACATCAACACTTGTTTCACTAAGTGGTGTACCTGGGATGATTATTCTACAACATGTGAAATCCTTTCTCAACTAAACTGTAGGTTCGGGGATGACAGAGGGTGAACTTGGTGCTGCTCATGTGGCTCTTGCGCATCCGTGATGGCCCCCGGGGGAAGATGTTCTGCTTGTGCAACTGGGTAGGAGAAAGGCGGGAAATGATTGACTGCAGCTTGGGCCAAAATGGAGCTACTCGTACTATCTTGTACTGTTGTTTGGTCATTGAATATCTCAAACCAAGAGTTGAAACCCTCCCAGAGAATTTCCTTTGGTTCGACCATCATGGTGATTGCAAGGATGACTGGGTGATGTCGTACTAGGATGTGCATCCCAGGAATAGGAAGTCATTTGTCCACATGCAGAAATGGGGGCTGTTTTTTTAATCTATCAAAAGATCTAATTGTTCAACCAAGAAAAAGTGGGATTCAACCACTAATTTTGGTTTACTTCTAAAATGAATGCTGAATTCTGCATGGTTTAAGGAATAAAGCCAATCAATCTTATGGGTCAAAATCATTGTGATACCCTCATGTTTTGTTGAAGACATCAATTATATCCCCCACAAATGGTGGTTTAAACATCACGGATCTTTAAGTCTTTCAGTCAATGCTTTTACCATTCAATGGAGTTGTACATGATATACTTATTACTTGGTATGGTGTGGTTTATCCCCATTAATATCCCCCCCTCAACCTCCTGCTTCCCACCCCCTGCGGTTTAAATATGCAATAAGAAAATTTGAAGATCGGGAAGACATCATTGAATCTTTATTAGGTGACAAATCAAACAAGCAATTTTGGAGGGAAGAAAAAGGATTAGGCGCCTGATAAGGTTTCAAATTCCACAAAAAGTATGCCAGCTAGCTTGTTCGGGAACTAACAAAGAATACCGGCTCAATTAGCTTCCTAAGAATTTTTAGACAATTTTTTCTTTGCATAAAAAACATTGCAAATTTCTAACAATATGATTTTTGACATTATTTGATCCCTAACAACTGTTTAGACAACTTTCGATAGCCTCTCAGTCGGCATGGCATCTATAATCGGCCTGAGATGGTGCGACGTTTGGGTGCGACGCCCATGGTCATCCATCCCATAACCGGTTTTCTGAGCAAAGCATACAGGATGTAAGAAGTATAACTGAAGGATACTCTAGGGATCTTGGTGAATACATATCTATACCTGAACCTTCCACAATCCAGATTTTTTTGAACTTTTGGTACATTGAACGCAAATGCCCCGCAAACAGCCGCAAAACTTGCAAAACGTTCCAAAAGTGCCATTTGGATCAAACGTTCAGATGTCATTTAAAAAATGAAATCAATCCTTTCGAGTTAGAATTAGAAAGATCATGCATGAACAAGGTCCCAATGCCCAATTCTACTCAATATACGATGGATCCCACCAACTGTTACCTTGCCTGATCGCTATACATATATGTGGAAACCTGAATGGGAAAAACCTCCTGAAAGCCTTAAAGGGTATGAGGCTGAAATATTTCGAGCCTATGGTGATTTCGGACTGACTTTATCCATTGACTCAAATTTTGGTTGGATCTCAATCTAAATTTGGGAAGAGTTCAGGCTCAAATGAGGAAAAACTCAAATGCGGGAGTGCTGGAGTGCTGGAGACATGTTGGAGCATTGATGGGTGGGTAGAGAAAAAATAGCATATCAATCTTAGCATGCTTGCTGCCAGTTTGTCCGCAGGCACTAGAGGATTTAATCTAAGCCTCTGTTTGTCTAACCCTAGGGAGTTTCAGCCTGTCAGTTTTGTTTCAACCAGGTCAGTTGTGTGCTGGTTTGGTCAATTCAGCCCAAAAAATCAGAAATCCAAAACGTTCAAAAAATTCTTAACTGTGGAAGGTCCAGGTATAGATAGGTATAGTATATATCAAGGTACAACGCAGTTAAAACAAGAACAACCAATATTGACATCAATGAAACAGACTACAAAAGATTCACAGCCAGAATGAATAACAGGAAAAAGCGTAACAGATCGCACCGTTTTTCCAGCTTTTCCCTGAGATTTCCCCCAATTTTTTCGCACCCCATTCCCATTGTGCGGCCTACGAAGCGCTTTAAGGGCTATAGGACCATGGTAGAAGTCCTTGGGGGGGAGATAGACCACAAAGAAGGAAAAGAAAGGAAAAGACTTAGATTCCACCTGAATACATGATGAACATATCCAACTTAACATCAGTTAGATTCACACTTATAACATATCCAAACTGAGGAACAACTCCAGAGAATTCTTAAGTGGCATTTACCTGACCTAAGTGGCCTCATTCCCTCATTGTGAATCTCACCGAAGTGGTTTCTTTTGCGAATTTTGAAAAATTGCCTTCTAAAAGCGGTAAGAAAAACAAACAAAGGGCCAGAGAGAAGCAGTATAGTAGAAGTGGTTGCAGATCCCTTTTCAGATCTGCAACAGGACTGAGTCTATCGCAAAATCATGTGAAACGGCAAACACAAAATTGACCAGTCACTACTTCATAGTTGGGATGGCTAAAACTACAAGTTGGGATCAAGTCACCAATCATAAAAAGTCACCAGTTGGATGGGTCAAAAAACACACACAGCGTTACAGCTACGACGGTGTCCGCACTCTGGCCTCGGCGGGACCACCAGGAACAACAAAGACGACATCCTGGGTTTGACGACAACTGAGGTGACTGAAAATAAGGGTGGTTGACGGTTTGCATGGGGATTCGCTTATGCCACCACAGACCATCAAGATAAGCTGATTTATGATATATAACCATTCATTTCAATTAATTTCATGTATATCGATCCATGTTTTTGTTGTAATACTATAACCCATGGGTTGATTGGGGGTTGATGTTGCAGAGAATGGGGATGGGTCATGAGACAATCTGAACACATTGAGACAATCTAAATGGGCGGATGAACATCAACCTCATACTGAAATCGCATTTGAATCGGGCACGGGAGGGTCAAATTGTACCTGATGATCCCTGATTGGCTCCCTTTTTTTCTCCGAAGAGTGAAGGGGGGGATCATTGGGGATGGTTCGATGTTGCATCGCTACGCATTGAAAGATAAAGGGGCCTTGTTGCATGCCTCTATACATTTTGAGCTTGAAGATGTGAACCCCAAGTCCAGTCTGAGTTCATTCGCACCAATTGTGGGCCATCTGGCCATTTTGGATTCTGTGAGATGAATTTGTTGGCTGTGCAAGGGGAATACGCTGCGCAACAGAAAGCTGAGCTCTTCTGGGAGTTCACGGGAGGCGATTTGTAGCTGCCCACAATCGCAATTGGTGCAGTTCCAGGAAGTTCATTCTGTCAGATTCAACAGATTCCATGGGTATGGGATTTCCAGATTTCAATCGATGTTCTTTGTCGCGTGCCCCTCTTCAAAGTTTCCTTGAAGTTCAAGAGTCGTGATTTTAGGTGTGTCCCTGTCATGATCAACTCAGCACGTTTTGTTGGACAGTAGGTTTCGGAGTTCATCCATGTCCTTGACATCCCCCGAAGGGGCATCCTCTTTCTGGATACCCATGAGCCAATCTGAAAAATGAGAGAAAGGTCACATTGAATCATCACTTGTCAATTTCGGCAATGCGAATGTCGATCAATTCAAGCATACCTTGAAGGGTGTCAGTTCGGATGTCAGCAGTGTTCAGGTAACGCGCCCTTGGAGTATGCAGAGGAGGAGGGCGACCTGGAAATCGTGGACTTGCTGATGGACAAAGCCTCTTGGCTGCACGGGTGGGCCTCAAGCACTGCAGTGGCTCGAGGGTGTCAACGGATACAACATGATGAAACTTCTGGCATTTGTAGGGATGAAATTGTGAAAGGGGCGTGAGATAGTGCAAGTCAGCCACCTGCCAACAAGTGAGCATAGATCAACGACGAATTTGGTTGACCTTGCTGACTTGATTGGTACCCATGCATGGAATTCTCTGTGTTAACCCCGCTGACCCTTTACAGTTCCATGGTCTTCGGAGACAACATCAAGAACAGGTGGGATTGTCAAATGTTCTTTGATTGTCTCCAGCTACACATGGCCTAAAGGATCCGAAATTTCACAGATGGGTATGCGCCGAAGTACCAAAAAGACTAGGGAGTTGGTCATGTGTTCTCTCATGGCTTCGACTTATCAACATATCCGTATTTCAGGTCGCTCCCATGGTCCAACCATTTTGAGAGCAAACGTTCTGTGCACCTTCTCGCCGCCCAAGGCATGAACCCGGAAGGCCTGGCACGGAGTAGCTGAGCGATGTTTGCGAATCCGCTTGATGTTCTTACTTCGGTGTTTCATGTGAGCGGCTGTCAATATTCCTGGGATAGCGCTTTTTTGATAAGGAGCATTAGGTGAGCCATGATCCATCAGTTTGGAGGAATGAGAAGCCAAGTCTATCTCTAGAAGGTCCTGTATTCAGTACGAACTCATGGTATAATACTATATTTTGACAGCTGCCCATGCCCATGTGAATTTGGACAGCCCCCGGCCCCAGTAAGAAATTTCAATAAAGTATCATGTGTATCGACATGTCAATGCTTCATTTTCCACAGGCGCATGGTCCATAGTGAAATTTGATGGAAGTTGCAGTTTTACCCTTCAACCCGAGCTCTTAGCAAGATCACGTCACATCTGTAGTAGCCTTTGACATCGTTTGATCATGAATTTTGGAAGGGGAACTTTTTCAGCTGAATTGAACCCGCAGCTACTAGTAGCTCCTAGATTTTCCTTAATTCTTGATTGTATTTCCACTACTGTGTGTTGCTAAAAGCCCCATGAAACAGCATCATTTCCTCGTGTTTCCTTTCCTTCCCATCAGGCAAAGGTCTCCTCGCCTTGACAAAGTGGTCTCTGGGCAAGCTTCCGAGGGTGTCCAAAAGCGGATTCCTGGCCAAAGGTGCCTTTGAGATGCATCCTGTGGCACAGGTCCTGTTGTGATCAAAAATGCGCTGCCCGACTGCTTCGGGGTCACCAAAGGGGCTTGGAATTGGATCCCCTCAAAATTGGATGGTTTCAACAACCTGATCTAACAGAATCTAACAGCAAACAGTTATCCCGAAATGACCGAAATCTGTGGATTCATCGTGCCTCATGTATAGAAGAGGTAATCTCCACAAATTGAGTCTTGCCATTTGAGTTTGGGATAAGGATTGAGTTCATGCTGCAGCAAGTGGCTGCAACTAGGCGCAGCCATCAAGGGTATATTCCCGTCAGTAGTTCATTTGTTTTGATTACTTCCAACAGTTGTCTTTCATTGTAGTGACATGGTGGGAAAACGATGGCGAAATGACCTGCGAATCCTTAGAGCTTGGCTTCATGATCCTCCCATCAACTCGGCCAGGATTTTTTTCAATGCAAGAAGTATCTAGAAGTAAACACTGCACCGAAATATGCTGGATAGGTGACAATCCTTCAGGTGGAGTTATATTGCAGCTCCGACAACTGTTGGGTGATGTCTCGGCAATTGGAGGGAAGAACTTCAGGGTTTAACTTTTATGTACCTGTACCTTTATTTTCTTCTGTGGGGTCTAATGTGGGGTCAAAGTGCCATGGATGATGTGCTAGCAATACGTCACACCATTTCCAATTTTCAGGTTCAAAGCGACATTGGGAGTTGATTGTGCATCACTTTTCGACCCAATGAATGAAGATAGCCACTGGTACTAGGCATCAGCTCTTCTCGTTCTTGTGCCAAAGGATGATCTGTCTCATTGCAATTGAAATCTGATTTTGGTTCCCAGGTACTTTTGATTAGCAATTTCAATTGAATCCATGGTGTTGGGTGGGCTTGTTGCCCGAAGGGACTTTGGAAGTTTCAACATGGCATCCCCTCTACGAACCTTTTCCTGGATTGACATTTCGTCTCCGTTTCACCACTCTACGGGAATTCCCATTGCACAAAACGTGCAAAACATGATGGCCTTGGGGACGCTCGCATGGGTCCTAGATGTGCTGGGACAGCAACTCATTTTGATTCATACCACATATACACAGCAAGCAAATGGCTGACGCCGCATAGATATGGTGGTCTTCTTGTCTTTTGATGTTGATCAAGTCAAGGGCAAACTTGAATATGTCCTTGCTTTTTGAAGACAACATGTGCAGCGCATTTTCTGGAAACTTGATTCTGTCAATTACCATCAAATTGTTGAATAGTTGGTCATTTAGACAAGGGACCAATTGTCAAGTCAACGATATTGATGAGAGAACGAGAGCCTTGAACGTGGTCAGAAGAGTAGTTTTCAATCTCTCTTCACTGCTCAGCCTCAGCCTCTGTTCAGCATGTTGGCCGGTCTTGACACAGCTCGAAAGGATTTGCCAAATTTGGCCGAACTTCAGCAGGCAAATGACAATGTGAAGGCTCATTGTGATTGTGGTTGGAAGCCTCTTTTGCAAACACATTTAGGGCACGTCCAGTTTTGAAGAGGCATTTGGAAAATGTATGAAAAAGTGCTTTTGTGCTGCTGCGTTTCTTTCGAATATGAAACCCAACACGCAATTAAATAAGGGTTAAATGTTTTAATTTTAGCGATTTTTCTGAGTGATTTGATATGTTCGTGGTCTGGCTTCATTGCCTGGAAAGGCCTTCTTGAAGACATTTTGTGACGGTCTTCGGGAACAAAGAATTGAACGCCAAAAATTCGAGGTTCAGTGGTGACCGGACATGTGGAGTGCAGGTTTGGAAAGTTTAGGATGGTCATAGTTATGCGAGATTTTTTTTAGTAACACATAGCATAATATGAAAACAAGAGTCAACGAGGGTGAGTTCAATCTCATCATATTCCGGTTACGTTTTCTGTGACTCCCCGTTTTGCACTACTATACCGATACCCTCCATTTGTCAGCGTGCAACTGCATATTTGTAAGGTCTTTGCTGGGAGTTTATGTAATTGAAATTGGCTTGGACATGTGGACCTTCACCGGAGACCCCTTTTTTGCCTTCTTCCTGTAAACTCAGTGAATCCCTCACCCACCATGGCTCACCGTTTCTCAAAGGAGAAACTGAAAACTGTCGAAAGCCAGCTTTCAGATGCGAGTCGGGAACAGGACCCAGCCTGCCATGGCATGGCACGACATGGTTGCATTTTTGGACGGTGCAGACACATGATTCTCAAAGGAACACGGTTTGACCCGAAAGCCATTTCTGTGCCATTTCAAGCCATGTCTGGGTTTTGGTATCTTTGCCAGACTCTTCGTTGCCAGCCCCTTCATGGAAAAACGAGCAATCTACATACTTGTTTACATCCATCACGGTGTTGGAGCAGGGTGGCTGTCAAGTACATCCCACTGCGCCGCAGGATGAGGTCAAAAGACTGCTGGAAGAGTTTGCAGCATATACACTTGCAAACACAAAAGCTGAGGTGCGGAATGCGGATTCGCATGTTGTACTGTAGACGCTTGTGTTCTCGCAAGCCGCAAAGTCCGTAGGCAGGGTTAGCAGCGTCTTTGACTTTTCGTTCAATTCCACATGCCGTAGTCGGTGAATACGGGACAAGTCACTTATTGTACCTTTTACTCTTATATTCCTTTCACAAATCCCGTACATGGACTAGAAACAGCATCCATAATTTCAAGTTTCCATCAGTTCCATCTGTCCAATCAGTGTTGACAGTTTTGATTCAGTGTTTTCGACTGGTGCATGTATGTTATCCCTGCAGGAGCTAGTTCGGGCTGTGCTTGACGACCTAGAAGCCTGGATGACTTTAAAGGAACGGACGGAGGCCGAATCAATGGATCAAACAATTGAGGGTAATTGAATGGAGCCAACATACTTCGCCATCCTGGCCCGTTCATTCCTTTGGTCCCATTGGTCCTGGGGTTTCACAGGGTTTCCAGACACCCACGCAATCGGTAGGATGGCATTCCTGTTTACATTTATTGCACAAACCTAAACAGGAATGCATCGAAAGGAAACTACAGATGCTATGCCAACAGGAACCATCATGTCTGTCCAAACAAGTAATTTCCTGATTCCATGTTGCTGTCTGGCATACATGGCATGCGGAGAAACATTGGCAAACAGGATCTTTTTCATGTTTGAATATGACTTCCACTCCACCTTCCATGTTTCCATGCACTGGCTGTGAACCTTTTCGATAATCCCCCCTCCTGTCGACCAGGCTGCCAGGGCATCCTCTGCTAGCTTGGCGCTTGGCATTTGCTTTGCCTCGGACGCACATGGAATCCTCTCAGGAATCCTCTGGGAGCCATTCTGCCTTGATCATGCCAAGGCGAAGACACCACAGCTGAGGGCAAAGCTGTCGAGAAGAAGAACAGGTTGGGCAGCGGGCTCAAAGTTGAGGCGAATAGCCGGATGTGTTGCCAGCAGAGGAGGTTGATGTTGCCCGGGTCATGGTAATGATTACCACTTCTCCCTTTGCCATTCTGTCAAGCTCAGCGGTTGCTGCGTGTTTTGTGACGCACCGCTGCAGCTCATGTCATTTTGAATCTGAAAATTCATGAAAACTAATGCAGTTCGATGAATATATTACGACACATTTGTTTTCGCTGACAACTTGGCATAGTTCAATTTTATTTGAAGCACCGTGTATGAACGTTTGTCACCTTTGTCCCCTAGGCCGGACGGAGCTGCACAATGCCGTCTGCAGCGGTGACAAAGACTACGTCCAGCAGCTCCTGGAAAATCGCGCATCTGTTGATGCCACGGACAGAAGTGGTCCGAAACTTTAGAGCGTACAGAATTGCAAGGTGTTGTTCTTGAGAAGTTAAATTCAAAGCCTTCATGATCCATTCCAGTGACAGTTGAGAGCATCAGATCAGAACCTTTTGTGGCCTTTTTTTCAGGCTTTCGTGCGCTGAGGCCGGACACCACTACACTTGGCCGCCAGTGAGGTCTCGGAACCGGCCAAAATCATCGAGCTGCTACTGGAGGCCAGGGCCAGAACTGAGGCTGAAGACCTCAGCGGCCTGGAGCCTCAGCGCTCTTCACATAGAAGATGTGAAACTGTATGATGTGAGCCCTGGGATCCGACTGAAAATACCCATTGGAGAGCCTATTCAGTCTGAAGGCTTTCAATTTCAGTACGTCGCGAATATTGACACAGCCTTGTCACATCGAGTTGAAAAGGTTGCTGTCAATTTGTGCAGTTCTGTAATTTGGTGTCAAAGTTTGCCGCCAAGGTTTCACTCCCTTGAACTTGGCTTGTGACACGAAATGCAAGGAAGCGGTGGCTGTTCTACAGAGCGCCGCTTCTCGACAGGCAAAATTTGACTTGCTAGACATCTGCAATTGCCATTGAATTTGGTGGAGTCTAGCCAGGAGATGTGCGCCCAATCTATATTGTGCCATCGTTTTTAGGTCTGAATATTGTCTGAATGATATTGTTTATCATTCTTTTCGAGTTTTGCCAGCCGGTGTCTTGGAGTACGGAGGAGATGTCAGGTATGCCAGGGTGGAGCCAAGATAGCATAGCATGCCGTAGGATGGAAATTGAAAAGGCACCATTATACAGCTTCACAGGGCAAATCAGAGGAAAGCGGGACAACTATTCGGAGCCCTCTTCACTTATATTCCACGCGACTGCTGCACCAAGGAGGGCTTATCGAAAGTTGCAGGGAAGACAGAACATCAGATCGGGACGGAGGCCGTGAAAGGTTTGTTGGTTGAAGAAACTGTCAGATTCTGGATCGACCCAAGCAAATTTCATATTTTTTTGTTTGAGCATGTTTGACTTTGTCAAGATCTTAAACTATTTGTCAATATGTTTGATACCCTTGGATCTTCCAGTTGGGCCGAGTCATTATTCTCGCTGTTTTAGAAAGTCTCTATTCCCTCCTGGTTGGCCAACACAAATGCACGTGTGAGTCAGCATCAGAAGACCAGTGTCCGAAGGCGCCGCTGGATGTCCTGCACTTCCTGCCAAAGCATATGCCAGCCGTGGCCTCCGATGCAAATGAAATCACTTTTGAGGGAAATATCATGCCTGGCGCACAGCAATGCTGGACGTCGTTCCCTGGCAAATTCAAGGCCGGATGGGATGCGCTGGTGAGTGTGCCAGCTTTTGGCGACAGCGTTGCCTGCGTTTTCTTGTGCGATTCCCAGTCTGGCCTCGGCGAGCACAAGAAAGATCCCAAAGGTGATGGCAAAAAATGCTATTGCTACCGGATTTACGGAGAGCGAAGAGATGAAGAGTACAAGAAGTTTGGATACGTCATCTATGTACGGAAGAAGTATTCAGAATGCAGTGATCTTGAGAGAAGCAAACTGGAGCAGAAGGCCAACACCATGGATGCAGAGCTTGTTTTTGAAGATGATGACAGCAGCGCAAGGGAGGCAAAGGAGAAGCGGGCCAGGGAAAGGTTCGCCCAAAAAAAGACTGCAGCATTCGGCTGCAGTTGGTACGATCTGTGGTTCCAACGCGTTAGAGAAGCAGTGCAACAGGGCCAAAGACTAAAGGTGGTCTTCTTTCCTGGTGAAGCGATGGAGGGCAGAGTGGATATGGATGCACTGGCCACAGCTGACCTTTGGAACGGTGTGGGGCTTGGAACGTCCCAGAAATGCGAGGTTGCCACACTTGAGGCACAGGCTGAAAAAGTCGTAAATCGTTAGTCTTTCTTGAAGATTCTTTAAAAACTGGACACCCCTGGACTCAGCAGTTTGAAGATGTTTCAAGAGTTCCAAGGCCTCAATCCTTGACTGGGTGACAGTGGATATTGCGGTGCTGTTGAATTACCCTTTGTTCAATGCAAACATTGCAAGAAAGGATAAAATGGATTAATTCTAGGCAACCATCGCCTTGGAATTGCCCGTATATAATCCTGTAGAATCAGAGATTGTGGAATCGTGGGATACTGTCTCAACCTTGTTACATTAAAAATTTCCCTGTTTCAAAGCTATCTATATAATTATTCTAATTAAACCACTTTGGAAAACAGACCTGTGATTACTGATTCTAGACAGGTCTGGATCTGATTTGCATTGCTGATTGCCACCTGTGGGTCTTGATTTAGGACTATTTAGGTACTGGAACATGGGGACAGATGTGATGCTTGGAGCCTTCCAACACGGTCATGTTTGCAAAGATTCTCAAACTTTCTACTGCAGCGGGTTCTGGGGAAGTCGAACCATCATGTTGTTCCTGTTTTGTAACTTTCCCATGTTTGGCTGGCATATTGAGAATGCAGAAAAACAAAAGCTGCGAATACCATTGAATACCCGTCAAAATGCTTTCATGTTTTAATTTGGTTTTGCCGCTTTCTTGGGAGGTTGTTTGGGGTGCCCGTTGTGCAAAAAATCAGCAAATTGTCAAACTAGTCACGAAGGCTAGCTTCAGCTAGCTGCTGTCCATCTTGCTTTAGCAAGGTAGGGTGGCTGGATCACCACAACTATTGGTTCTACCAGAGATACCCATGCACGTTTCATGTGGCTTGATCCCTTGCTTTTTTTGGGGTAGCTAGAAGGCACACCAGGTCGGCATGTTAAGACATTATCTTTGCAAGGTCCTTGAAACCCACGATCCACAAGAATGACGTGTTTCTGGGGTATATAAGGGTACATATATATATATATATATCTGGGGTCTTGATAAGGAAGTGAGGAAGTGCAAACATGTTTTTTGAACTTATTCATGTGGACCATCCATTCACCGCCATTGATTCAACATGATAATTGAACACCGGTTTCCCAATCCCAACATTCCCATATTTTAACTCTCACCATTCCCACGATTCCGCCCCGTATGCGGCGGCTGCGGTGGCTGCTGTGGCGCGGCTTCTGGAGCCACGTTTGGGCGCCTGGTGGTGGTGATCTGCAGTTGGTATTTTTGGGGTTATTATAAATTGGGATAACAAATTGGGATGACAAATTATGGTTGTAAAATTATATTATAGTAATTTTACAACCATAATTTGTCATCCCAATCTATTATAATTACAAGGGTCCACACCAAATGGGTTGATTTCGCCTGGTCGTTGTAGCTTTGAAATGTTGGCTCTAATCACCGATCAAATCATGGATAATTTAATATGATAAAACCATTCGTCAACACAAAGGATATCTAGTGCCACTAAGACTATTCCTCAATAACTATTGTCCCCAATTAAATTAGTATAT
>BGPT01004108.1:8455-20988 GCA_003297045.1 Symbiodinium sp. clade C Y103
TCTTCCAACCAGCTTGCAACTTTGCCAGGCCAGTGGACAAGTGAGCGACGAGTTATGTTGCGGATTGTTGGCTGCCGGGGCCAAGTGGCATGGTGCCACCATATCCCTTGATCCCGTCAGCCAATTAACGCTTAGCGGATATTGATGCCAGTGGATGACAATCATCCAACAACACCTTGCGCTAGCAGCATCCATTTTGCACACCGGTGTGCCAGGCCTGCTGAGTGTTTAGTTGTATATGTTATGGGCAAAGTATAATAATTAAGACCTGTCTNGGCCTGCTGAGTGTTTAGTTGTATATGTTATGGGCAAAGTATAATAATTAAGACCTGTCTTTTTGCAAATGGTGATAGGTCTAGCGCAGGCGAAGTTAGCTTAGTTCTACCCATTGGCTCATGGATAACGCAATTGCATTGTTCACGAGCCAGTGGGTAGATGTGAACGCGGCTTGGTCAGTGGCTCCTGTGGGTTGAAAAGAGTGCAGCCTTTGGCCAGTCATCGTGGAGGGTGTTTATTAGGCAATTTTGGGTTAACAAGAGCTTCTTAGATAGGAAAATACCCAAAACAAAAAAGATTTTTCAAACCAGCCGAAACGTCCACCCAGTTTACATAGGTTTGCCCATCGAGGTAAACTGAATGTGCGCAACATGTAATGATTTTCTACAAAAAAATGCAACGTAGGACCTGTTTCAATGGAAATCCGAGGCCTGGAGGGACTCTTATTGTTCAACTACGAGGCATTTTTCCGGAGGAGCGGCGCAGTTGTGGACAACCTGAGGAATGTTGTTTTGGCCAGTTGCGTCATTGCTGCATTGCCCAATGAAGGAAAAGTTCCCAAATAATTGTGCTTGTAGTATCAATTTGTCAAGGAAATGCACGATGCACACAACATATTTGCTTTAAGGGTTTTGTCCTCTTGTTGGCTTTGATTTGGAATCTGGATTTTCTCTTAATGCTTTGCGAACAGCTCAGCTTCGACCTTTCCATGCCAGCATAGATTCCTAGATGCTACATCGAGGCTGATTTAGGCTGATATTTGATCACCCCAGCCTTAAACTGTCCCAGGATTGCCGAGAGAAGCTGTGGCGTGTGGATAAGTCTGCAAATGCTACAGTCTACGAGCGGCAGATGTGGGCAGCAGCTCCAGTGGGTTGCGATTCAGGGATGGTCTCAGGACATCTCATCATCGATTCGGGATTGGGCCTGATCCAAAAAATAGATCCTCAATAGGGCCCTGCAAATCTCACACATAGAATGTCGTTTTCACGATATGAGAGCTGCAATCACTGTATATGCAGAGTGAGAGATGCTTGGCTTCAAACATTGGACTAGCCAATTGCAGTGGAACTGTTGACTCTGCGACTCTTTTGCCCCAGGATATACTATTTTGATATATTGTGAGTTTGAAAGTTGAGGAACATAATCTTACGTTATCTTGCGTTGTTGAATGCCGAACATCAAAGCAGTTTAGGCACTCTTGGGCTTGAACCACGCAGTGAGAGTGCAGCCGATTGTAGAGCTCATGGCATGGGGCCCCAATGCTGTCTCTGCTATACGAATTGTTGGGGCTTCTTGTAGAAAACTGATATTTCGAGTAGTTGCCACAAATTGATGCAACCGAGTTTTGAATATGGGTTGGGCTCGCATTTCTTTTTTTGAGTATAAACTGTTTGTACTGGCCTGACAGATCGAGACTGATTTTTGTTGGTCGCCATAGCTGCCATTTGTTGCTCCATGTTCCTATCATCCTCTAGCCAACGCTAAGACAGCTGCGCCTGTGGGAATGGCTGATCGGTGGGCCATACATTGGCAAGAGAATCAGCGGGAATCAGCGCCCAACAGAGTTGAGGCTCAACTGACTCAACTTGCTCGACATTTGAGTGTATGCATTTGATGTCTTTCAATACTCTCGACATAGCTGCAGTCTCTGGGAATAAATGATCAACGAGTTTTTTGTCATCAGTTGTCCCTCGGATGATTTATGAATCAACATGTTGGAGTTCTTGGGGGCTTCCCATGCAGATATGCCAAGGTCAAGCGTTGGGTTGCGTACACATATTGTTGGGGAATGATCATGAATCTGTTACAATCCGTTGGGGATTTATACTATGGATCTGCATGGGATGACCATGAACCATGAATCCCACGTAACTTGACCCTAGCAGCCCTCGCACATGTGAATGGTAAAAGGATGCAACTGATCTCACTGAACTCCCAAGCATCCGGCAGGAAAAGAAGCCTCGGAGGCAGACAGCATGAAATGATGAATTGAGACCGACACTACAGTAACGACATGTAACTATCCTGTGACATCCTAGCGGTTTATGTCTACTGGGTAGCATGCTTGAAGAATCTTTAGCAATCTTAAAGACAGAGGTGCGTTGAAGTCATCATCGGAACTACTCTTCAATGCGTTGGTTGCCTTGGGGAATCAACGGGGTTGGATTTGTTTCAGGATACTACAAAAAGATACGGCTGTTGCAGAGCATCATTGCTCTGATGGATGTGTCATCAGGAATGACACGCAAAGAATTATACATCACACACGGAACTCATTTTAATTTGTCTATACCGTGTAGGATTTTGCATTTGTATATTATATGTATCTGTCATTTCTCAAACAAACTAGATGAACAGTCCGCAGACAATCTGGATGGGCAATGCTGCCATAGGAGTCCTTCCAAAGCAAGGAGAAAGAGGCTTGGCAAATGTTGGAATTGAGAATAAATTTAAGGGTAGAAGAGTGCAATAGTTTCTGGAAGCATTGTGACAATTGTATTTATGATGACAAGGAGGGCAGAAAGTCCGTAGGATTTCAATCCCACATGTCTGTTTTTCTCTCACTCTCTCTACAATGCATGCAGGTCCTTTTCTGTGTACTGGAACCAGTATACAACCGCCATACAAGTCGCATCACATCGTATCACGTTCAGCATGCTTTTCTCGCCCGTTTATAAGCCAAAATCAATCCATAGTTGCTCTGTCACCGTGAATTCTTACAGATGAAAGGATTTGTTAACAGCAAGGACTTAGAATTGGGAATTGTAATGTTGTTTCCTCCATTTTGGTGACATGGGATGCAACCCTGGATGGTCGGCCTGCAGAAACGGTAAACAACTCTAAATAGCTTTAGTTTTGACGTTACGAAGGGGGGGACACAGGGACACGTTTGAAAGACATGGCGATCCAGGTATGGACCTACTCAGCTTGAGCTGTTGACATTCCATGGGTTGAAAAGTTTGGACCGATGTCACCTCTGAAGTGTGTTGCCCACATAGACATGCGATGACACACACGTGATATCACGTGATCACACGTGCGGCAAGGGGAAAAAAAAGGTCCTCGTCCAGCGAGGTCCAATGCATTCCGTTGCAGAGCAACAGGGGTCCACACGGCCCGCTGGGCCCACTTTGTCGAAGTTTTGTTCCCTCCACAAAACTCTTGAAATCTGTTTTACAATTGAAGTGCATTGAACTGCATTGAAGTGCATTGAAGTGCCCACAGTCTACATCAGTCTACCTGGGATTAGTGATGATTAGTGGCTTTGGATCTGGGCCATTGCATACTTTGGGAATCGATGGGAATCTGGGCCCACTTGAGCCCTGGATCTCAGTCCTCGGAGCTTGAGAAGGTGAAGAGACGGAAGCGTGTCTGGGTGAAAAATCCTATGGGCAGAGCGTGTCTGGGACGATGACTGATGCATATCGCACCTGGAATGTGGACTCAGGTTGATTCTTTTTGCAGCGAAAGTGTTATGTTCGGATATTACACAGAATGAAACAGTCCCAAAATGCGAATGAAATGTGTTGCTTCCCGTATCTTCACTCAGTCGCACTGTAACGGTTCGGATTTCATCAGCAGGAGTGCCTCCTTGCTCTTGTGTGTGTACCTACATGTTCCTGCCATTGATTTCATTTCGACAAATGGTGGAATCAGTTCATTTCACAATTCCTGTAGTTTATTTGGGATAGCGAATCCAGTCCATATTATCCATGTCTACTGCACTTATGTCCTGCTTACATCTTAGGAGGTTGTGCGTCCGCGGTTGTACCTGATATTGTACTCATCCGTCCCGCTGGCCTCTTTGCGGAGATGTGACAATGTGTATAATATATTATATATAATATACATCTGGTCTGATGCTGTATTCACTGCATTCAGAGTATTCGCTGTATTTGCTGCATTCGCTTCATTCACTGCCTTCACTGTATTCCCTGTATTCACATGATCTTTCCCTTCGGACTGTTGGACGTTCCGTCTTCATGCCCGCAACCTCACAACCTGCAATGGAAAGTCTTGCCACCTCCCTAAGGGCTGCTGCAGTATATCATGATGAATGCATTTTCGACATTGACATGTGCGTACGTCATCAAAAGTCATGATACATTTGTATGATTCTGTATATTCTGTATGTATGTTTTCAGCAATTAGAGCGGTCATATGCCCAGTGGATCTATTACGATGTATTCAGAACTACGCCATACCCTGTCCCAACGGCTGCCAGAACCAGCTTATGGCACCAAAAACCAGGTTTTTCCGAAAACTGCGTTTTGCCAACCCGTCCAACATTTGTAAATATCATGCAAAAAAACTGGAAACATCCCGATCATCCCTACAAAAACCCGAAACCATCAGAAAGAACCATTTGTGAAACCAAATCAAAATAATCAAAGCCGGATTTGATCGGATTTGTCAAAGCCTTGGGATCTCAGGTTGTAGCCAGCTGGCGGAGTGCGAGCTGGTTGACGATTACCGCGAGGAGAGGCTATTGCAGGCCGGGCCCACGGCGTGTGGTGAGGGGCACAGGTGATGGGGTGCAGGGCAGGGTGCCATCGTCTCAGGCACAGAAGCAAGTGGACGAGGCCCGCAGCAAATCTAGCCCCGGTGACTGGGAGTTCCCTCAAAGATTTGGAGTTTCGAAGGTGGCAAGTTGGTGTTTTTGCTGCAAGTGTTGTTTATTAGGTTGATTCATATTCAAAATGTATGTTCTACTCCGGATAAAGACAATCCAGGCCGAACTAGCAGAGAGTGCAATGTTGGTCAAAAGGAAACGGGTGCCAACCTGCGATGTGCTACTGTGCATTTCATCTACTGTACGTGCACAGTGACAGGTAGAAAACCTCAATCACTCTCAGAGGACTGGGCAAATGGCAATTCTTTTTTTTTGCCAGCCATACCTAGCGCCGATCTGAGTTAGACGATGGTACTGCGAGGCCTTGGTGTAGCAAATTTCAAGTGGTTTCCCAGTCTGCTTGGATTGCACGGATTGCTCGGTGCCGTAGTCAGCTTTCATCCCTGAGGGAACTGTCCTCACCGTCTTGAAGGTGTTCAGGGCGCGACTGTGACGTTAGGCGACATCTGCTGCTTTTGTGTTTGTTGCCGTTGGAATCTGTTGGGTGCTTGCTGCTTGTTGTCCTTTCGGATCTCTTTGGTCTTTGCCAATGTGTCATTGTTGCTTTGTTTATTACCTAAATTGTTGCTCTATTTTTTTGCTTCAGGTACTTCCTGTGCTTGATTGAGTGTTTGCAGGGCAGAGTCACTTTGTTCTCTCTTACTGGCGTATCTGCTGTGGCTCATGCTAATTGGTGGTGAGGATATCCAGGTTGTCTTTCTGCACCTTCTTGGTCTTGGTGTCAAAACCCGTTTGTCGGAAGTTCTGTGCGTGAGCGTGGTGGGGCCAGCAAATCCCGCTTTCTGCATTGTTGGTCAGGATGTATAAGGCTGTAGTCAGTGACAATTGGTGACAGGTTTATGCTGTAGTCAGTGATAGGTTTATGATCAAGTCTTACAGGTCATGATTTCACAGCCACGATCTTTTGTAAGTACCACCACCTATACATCTTTTCTGTTTGCCTGCCCCTATGGCGGTCTCATACTATGTGGCGGCCACAAGCAGCCGGAATGATTTTGCGATTGCACCCTGTTGTATGTTGTACGTGACTTGACGATATTTGCATTCCATGGTCGAATATGATTGTCCTGAGTTTGCGCCATTTGGATCCATTTGGACCCATCAGAGGAGCGCCCTGCATGCAGCCCTGAAAAGAACATGTACTGTGAGGGACCCAGCTCCAAATCAAAGGTGCCAGCCTTGTTGGATACCACCAAGGTTTTCCTATGTTTTCCTCGAGTGGGAGACCCCAAAAACAGTCGTTTCCAGATCACTTTAATTAGAACAAACAAGGGATGACTGTAGAACCGTAGAACCTCGCATATTGCGAAGCGCCGGCATATTCATCCATGACTTCAACTTGAATAGCACTGGGCAAGTTTAGCTTCGCTCAGTCTGTTCTGGAAGGCTGAAAGATGAAAGTTGGGGTCCACCCAAATTGCCACCCAAGGGGGTTCTTGAAGTTATATAGAGCCCGGGGGTCATTGAGCTATGTTGAATCCACACCTCAACACTTCAACTATGTTCAAAATTACAAAGCGCCGAGTCGTGTCTGAGAAGCAAGCCTTATTGGCTGGGATCATGATGATCATGAGAAAAGATTTCACTACAGACACCTAGACACGGAAGACATATTTGGGCAGCTTAATTACATACATATGAACAGCATATGGGAACATGTTGTTGATTCATGCAGAAAGATATTTGCACGAGACATTGGCTTAATTTTGGATGGAGTGTTTTTGACTTTTTTTTTGCCGCTATGCATCGGGATACCAGCTTCAATGTGCCATTCCTCTGGTGCCAGGTGGTCCAGGGTCCACCAGGTACTGGAAAAACCAGCCCCTTGGCAGCCATGCTGCATCATGCTGTAATGTACAATTCCAAAATCTGCATTCGCGCAGTATAGCCGTAGAATGGCCGTGTATGGATATCAACGAACAGTGTACTATGTTGCACTAGGTATAGATACCGTTTGCCATTCACCATCACGCACCAAATATTGACAATAATTGCAAAAAACACCGCAGCATACATAGGGATATTTAGCTTTAGACTACGAAGAACGATAGAGCGCTAGGAAAATATGCGCAGTGAATGGACAAAAAGATAGACAAGGCTCATGTAAGATAGAAAGCACGATATGACTGAATGAATGCACACGTGAACAAATAGATCGAATAGTGTACAGTTGGAAGACCTTACATGTACAGGTGCAGACCCTGCCCTGTCATGCAAGAGAGCAAAAGACAAGACAAGCAAAGATGGTATATGAGATGCATCAAATGGACGGGAGCAAAAAAACTTGGAAAAGAACACAGCAAAATACAGAGATTGCGGGTAGGGCACATAAGGGTCGATTGATGGATGGAGTGATAGATGAAGGCACAGATGACTGGCATAAGGTTCGATAAATCTAAAGACCAACAGACTGACAGGCAGATAGACAAATACAAGGAGCATGCTCACTGACATCTGTATCTCAGTATCTCCCTCTTCTGGTCAAATATGTCAGTCATCAGCCTCAGCACATCAATTCTACACAGGAAATGTTCAATCCACATTGACCTGCTTTAACTATTGTTTGGGGCTAGGTTCATTTGTGATGTTTAATGCTTTCATCCAACGATGGAATTCTGGACAGGTGCACTTGACATCTGAAAATCCATTCATACAATATCTTTCTGTTCCAAATCACACAAACTGTCCAGTGAAAGGGTTTTTCTGAAACTGGGCAATGTCAGTTTGTTGTCTTGGAATGCAAAGAGTGCCATTCCCGACGCTCACAGGTGTATCCGTGCAAATCCTACACTTCTGGACAAAGGCAGGCTTCAAGATGCAAGACTTATGTCAACATGCGCATTTGGTAGTTTTCCAAAATTGGGACACCCGGAACCATTGCTTTCTCCACACAGAAATTACAATGTTTGGATGATTTTGGGGTAACCCAGTTTACCATAGTTTATCCCCGTTAGGGCCCAGGTTCTTGAGCCCCTTCCCACTGCCTGCAGGAACAATTCAGCTCCTCAATGTTCATTGCAATGAAACACCATAACCTTGCCCAGTAAACGCTTACAATATGGTCGGATACTATCCAGCTAACTTTGGATCAACAGAAAGTCAGTGGAGCACGTCAACACTAATGCCCCACGTCCTCACAAGTCCCAACAACAACAGCAGCAGATGTAGCAGCAGCAGCAACAACAACAACATCATCATCCTCCTCATCCTCCTCATCATCAACATGAAGAGTGGCTATTTCAGCAGCAACAGCAGCAGCAACAGCAACAAAAACGTCTAGATCTACACCAACAATAGCACCAACAACACAATGCATTCTCAATAGGTACCCCTGGTTTTGCAACCGAGTGTGGCTAAAAGTGTAGGTTTGCATGCTTTAGATTGAAAACAATCGATCTCCCATTTTTGAGGTCCCCCCTCGCCATTTTCCCAAAATTGCCTGGTCCTTCCTCGCAAGGTCATGAACTTGACGCCTGTGCTAGCGACTTCTGATAGCAATGCAGGGAAACTCTGGGAGGGACTTGGTTACTGTTGCAGCAGGTTGAGATCGGTTGCTGATTGTCCTCCGAAAGCGTACTTCATAGATCTTCATAGTTTTACAACTGCTCACATGACACGCCCATCCATTTCAGGGTACCCCCGAATCATCCATGTTAATAAAATTGTATATTTTAAACAAACCATTTTGGGGTACCCCCGTTTTTGGAAACCTCGTTATATATCTGTTATTTTTGCTGAGGTTGCTGTTGACAACATTTGTGAAGGTCTTAGAGCTCGAGGAGTGAAGGTGAGCAGAGTGCAGCTTTCTTGCGGGTAACTGGGGGGTAGCAGTTGACTGAGCCTTCTGGGAGGTACGAAATGACCTAGCTTTTGTTGGAAGGATTGAATGGTAAGTAGTAACTCTAGTATTTGCGCAAATGCTGGTCAGTCTTTACTCTTTACTGTCAACGATTCGCGGTTATCGTTTGATCTTGTTCCAGTTGTGCGTATATAACTATATGTCTTGCATGGAAGGCAACCATTGACTTGTAAAGAAGGAGGCATAGTTTTTGAGTATATGATATTATATTGTCATTAATTGTCAATGCATGTTCTCTAGTCCATTTGTTCATATTTGTTTGATTTTCAATTCGAGGGGCCTCTAGCCCACGAAACTGTTTTGAACGCAGACGGCCACAATGACCGCACACCTACACTGCAGCACATCTGGACCAGAGTTGAGCGATAGATGACGGTACCCTTCAGTCATGACTTGAAGCGCATAGAAACATATAGTAACCAGTTTGTTCCAATACAGTGAGTGCAGAGGTCACAAGCCACAGTTGGCATCTCGCCACATCTGGCCACTTGGCGGGTTCGATGCCTCATCCAGGCTGTTCGTGTTGGGCGACCTGAAAAAGTTAGGAGCGTCATCGAAGACATGACTTTGGAGGTGTGGCTCACCATGGCTCGGTGGAGTCAAAATTGTCTTTGAACAACACAGCCAAGAGAGCAAACATAAGAGTGCACTGTCATGTTTGTTCTTCTGCATAGGTTGTGCTTGACGCACATCAGACATGAGTTTTCTGGGAATCTTCGTACGTGTCCAGGAGGTCTCAGGCTGCGCAATCAAGACCAGAGAAATTGTGTTTTTGATTGACACCAACAACTTTATTTCAAAACAGAGTATGCATGCAACATCCTAATTAGCCAGGTCAGAGTCAGTCCATAGTGTTTTTGTGGTAATAAATCATCAAGATTGAGTTGGCAAAGTGATAACTGGATATGTTGAACATCGCAATGTGTAGGATATGATATCCTGAGACCCTTTTTATTGAACACACTAAAATACACTGGGAATCATGGCACTGAAATCAGTTGATTCGATGGGAGTTCCCCATGAACTCCAGCTGGCGGACTCCAGGCAGAATTGAAGCGGCTGAAGTCACAACCCGAGGATCCGATGACTATCGATGGGCAAATTGATTCGACGGTCTATGACGGTCTGGAAGTGTGATGTGTCGAAAGGTCCATTTGCCACTGCTGATGATTCATGTTTTACAATGTGGCATCATGTTTCTTCAGAAACTGTCCTCGTTCACCTCATTAATGATATTAAGGCATCTTCGAGATGGCTGAGGGTGGAGAAGCGAACATTTTTGGGGGGATTTCAAAGGTGGTCTCCATGCAAACGTTGTAGTTCACCGCATCGTCTTAAATGGTTAGCAGCGCTTTGAACCTCTTGGGATTGATTGGGTCACCGGCTGCCGGAGACGATTTTTGGGTATTTTTGGTATTTTTGCTGGTTATCGCTTTGTTATCGTTATGGTGGAAATTAAAAGGAAATTCCGTGACCGCCTGTGCCATCTATCTGGTTGCGAGTTACAGTGTTGTTTCTTTTCCTCTTATTCGACTGATGTCGGAAGTCCACTAGCCATTTATAGATTTCAACGTCCTCAAGCGTTCCACACTGAATCCACAAATGGCTGGTGAAAGGCGGTGAAAGCTTAAACAAAAAGGACACATGTTGACTTCACCTCAAATCAAGTTATCGCTTCAGTGACGAGACCTCTCACATGAGGTTTCTGTCGACCTTTCAATTTTTCTAACTTTGACCGGGTACAGATATTGGGTGCCTCCAATTCTCTTGTGGCATTTTGCGGCATCTTGTGGCATCTTGTGGCCCGAGGCCTGTGCAAATCATCTGAAAATTTATAGATATTATGATTTTATGTATTTTTAGTTATATTAGTATATTGTTTATTATTGTTTATAGTTTATAGATGTTTATAGTCATCTTTTGTAGTTACTTCTACACCAGAGAGCCTTAGAACTGGACTTACTCTCCTTATGTGTGTCAAGCTGGATAAAAGACGGATGCGTACAGCGGGCGACTCCTGGTTGAGCTGTGAATGTTGTCTCCTTGCACACTGGGAGATTGGACCTTTGTACAAAGAAATCAAAGAAACCAAGAGGAAATTGCCCTTTTCACTGAGGTTTACTAAAGTTTACTATGTTTCGGATTGTTTGGATCTTTCCATGTGTTTCATCACCTTTCCCTTGCGCGGTCTTTAGGGCGTGGGAGCGAAGCATTGCTATGTTTTTTTCTTTCAGAGTCAAAGATGATGTGGGAGTTGTCCATCAAAAGATTCACTGACTATACCAATCTAGTCTATACACCATGTTGTCAGAGGGTGACGACTTTGCAACCAAGATGTAACGATTACATGTGGCTCGGTACATGGGCTGGTCTTTCGCATTCCCAACAAGCAGACACTTCTGAACGTGCTTGCAAGGGTTTTACACCAACCAGTAGCCACTTGGGCCTATTGCTGGGCATCTTTGGGGTTCCTGACACAAGGGCTGGATCCTGAAAACAATCAACTTACCCCTATGTATGGCAAAAAGGGACGGATTCTCCCTGTAGTTGAAAGCTGAAGACATAATGACACATAGGGGGTCTTTGAAATGGAGGATCCCCCAAACAAGTTTGGGGGTCCCCGACCACGGAAGTTCGTCTTTTTACAGATTCACAGATGAATTTCCCCCAAACCATGGCTTTCAATACTAAAATGGTCTGAGTTCGGATGATTTGGGGTATCCCATTTTCAGAAACCTCCATATAATGACATTGATCAGAAAGGATACAAGTACAGAAAGGGAAACACGTCCAACTGTTTTGAAGGTCGACGTAGTGTGGAAGAGATGTTGCACTCGCGAAGGGAGACTTATGATATATATTTTAAAATATTTTAATTTAAATGGACCAATTACCCAAAAGGGCACTGCTCAAATAAAGGGCACTGCTCAAATTGACCTCAGATTGTTTTTTTTCAGCAAATGCAAACATGTATAACATGTGAAAACAAGTGGGTCTTGGGGGCGCAAAGAGAAACTGGAATTCAAGAAATCTTGTGTTTGAAATGTTTGACTTACGTTTGAAATATTAATGAGGCCTGTTTGACAATCTGAGTTTAAGCTTTGGACTTTCAAATCGGTGTAAAAAAGCTCTCAATGCCCCAGCCCTTGCAGCCCTTGCAGGAGGGAGACAAAGAGAGGGACAGGGCCGATGACCAGGACAACTTCAAATGATATCGGATGTCATGATGCAATTGCAATGCACCAATGCCACTGTCACTTCGCAGCGCCCCAAAAGCCCACCACAGTCGATTTCCACTCGTTGATGTGTTTTGGGACCATGAAAGCTGGAGTCTCCTTAATGCATGGCACGTTGGGATATGTTGGAATCAAATTGAAATCAAGTTATATTAAGTCTCCATGGATAGTGGGAAAACTTCAAGCTGCCATCTTTTTCGCGAGGAACTCATTGGGCAAGGCAGATTGGGGCTGCGAAGTGTTCATGTTGGTCAAGCTGTATGGCAAAAGGATATGACAAGACAAACACAAATACGAAAGGATACAAAAGGATAAAAAAGGATGTTGCATCAATGAATGAATATATGTAATGCATTGAGTATGTATGCATGTATGTATGTATGTATGTATGTATGTATGTATCTATGTATGTATGTATGTATCTATGTATCTATGTATGTCATGTATGTCATGTATGTCATGTATGTCATGTATGTCATGTATGTCATGTATGTCATGTATGTCATGTATGTCATGTATGTCATGT
>BGPT01004109.1:4077-21156 GCA_003297045.1 Symbiodinium sp. clade C Y103
AAAAAAAGTTGCACAAAAAAACATATGTGTAAAAACATGAAAAAAGCTAAGTATGCTAAGTAATTTATAAGTATTTTAAGTATATTTTTTGATTTTTTTTTAAACAACTTAAAAAACTTATAAATACATATATGTTTGGTTTGTAACTTATAAGTCCGCCAACTTCACTTAAAAACTTACCGTAGTTACCGTACTTGCAACATGCTGCACCATGGTTGCAAGGGGGTTGCAAGGGGGGTTGCAAGTACTTGCAAGTGGCCTAAAGCAAAAGCAAGCACCAAGCAGGGTATGTTAAATGGCTCAATTTTTGCCCTGACATACCCTGACCCGCAATTTGTCCAGAACAAATGTGTATGCTGGCTGCTCCGTTTTGCTACTTCTACCCATATTTGGGTACTTTTAGGGCCAAGGTCCTTACTTATGTAGGTATATAGATATCTATGTGCATTCATGTATGTATTTATCTCTTCTATGGACATGGGCAGTTTCATGGGTATGTCAAAGGTATGTGAATATCGGGTGTACTATCACAATCCTCAAAGGGTGTAAAACGGTATAAATAAACAACAAAATGATGAAAAAACTGATCCCCTTCTGATTTGGTCTAACATGTAGTGGTTGTCACGCACTCAAAAGCTAGATCTGCATGGCTATAATTCATCCAGACTTGGATGAACACTTAGCACCTGGACACTCATTTCAACCTGAAAAAAACCGTAGGTTCGCATATTTGTGGGAGTGTACCCAATTGTTTGGTTAATTCATGGATATTTGTTGATAATTACTCTGAGGGTCGAAGTATCTTTCTTGTTTGGATGATCGGGGGCTCATTCGAGTCAGGGTGGGATGGGGATATAGTGCAAATATGCAGAAAAAGAACATGGGAAACATACCTACAGTGTGGGCCTGCCTAGACAGGTAAGCTGGTTCAAAACGAATTTGCCTATGGTTTGTGGTAGATTGGCCAAATGGTTTTATCCAGGAAGGGCCACCCCAACTATAAGTTGATTTACATATATATATATATATATATATATATATTCGTGCTGGGGCCTGTAGGTTGGCAACCTACAGCCAGTCTTTGTTCCCTATATCTAGGCTGGGGCCTGCAAATTGGCAGCCTACAGTTGCTGTATAATGTGTTATATATACGTAATGGTCCCTGTAGGTTGGCAACCTACAGCCAGTCTTTGTGCCCTTAATCTAAGCCAAGGCCTGCACATTGGCAGCCTACAGTTGCTGTATACGTTATATATTCGTGCTGGGGCTGGTGGGTTGGCTAACTTCATCGTGTTTTTCCGCCAGTTTTGCTTGCAAATCGGCGCTTCGATTTTCCAAGTCTTTCACAAAAGTCTGCAGTGACTCTAGTTCAGCTTCCCTTTCCAAGTTTTTGGCTGCCAAATCATCAATGGATGTCCTCTGAGAGAATATTTCCGTCTGCTTTTCTGCCAGCTTCACTTCCAGATGTTCGACTCGAGACTGCAACAGTTCGATTTCTTTCTCTGAGGAGTCTAGTGGCTGAGTCAAATGGTCAATGCCCAACTGCAACGTTCGAAGAATTTGGGGTTGAAGCTGTTGGAAATGTTCAAAGATCTTTTTTGCGACCTCCTGTGGGATGAACTCCTTCTGCTGCATCTTGAACAACTGATCTCTCTTGCCAAGTCTTGAGCAAAACATGTCAATCTCTTCGAACTGCACAGGACTGCTTGATATGGGGTTTGATATTGTGTGACATGAATATGATTCCACATATTTGCACACAGCTCGAAAAGCAAGTGGTGTTAGGTGGGTTTGCCAAGTATGGGAAGAGGTGGTCCAATGCCAGGAAAACAGGGACGCCTTGGTGAAGATCGATGATATGAAAAATATTGGCGTGTAAGAAAGAACATGCACTATAGACCACCATGTGCATGTACCAAAACTGAATGCATTTCCATATGCACATTGGTCAGAACCCATTTCTCAAGAGTCATGAACTTTGTAGAACCTAGCAAGAAATACCCCAGCAATAGCAAAAAAATGCAAAAAGCATACGCATCCAAAATCAAACCATTGCTGTAACCAGAATGGAAAATCGCAAATTCATCCGGCAACTCACACAGTACAGTTGGAACATGAAGACCACAAGAAACCGAAACCGGAAACCTGACTGCTGGGCAATGCTCGGTATTTATTGGCAAACAAATGTCAGCAACGTTGGAATAGGCGCTGGGTAATCACTGCAGCAGGGACCCAGTAGCATGTGGATTGCGGAGAACCAAGAATCTGCTACATTGGAACACCACCAGCAGCACTATGGATGGGTGTAGCCTTTGTATCCCCTTATAACTTATATATAACATCTTTTAACTATATGGTTTTTGTATCTTGAAGAGGCAGGTTTGGCCTGAATTTTGCTTTCAACTACAAAGCGCTAAATCGTTCTGCAAGAAATTTAGAATGTTGAGGGGATTTGGATTCTCCAGGTTGACTGTTTCTTTATCCACATTGTATGTCCCTGGGGGGTAGAGGGGTGAAAAAACCTGGCAGCCAAATAAGTTTGAAGGTGGATCATATGTTGGGCTTTTGCCGAGCCAAAATTTAGCCCGAAACTAGTGTGCTTGGTGTGGCCCATGTGGAACCACTCAGGAAGGAAATGTGGTTCCTTTTTTGATGGGTCCTGAACAAAATGTTGTGTTCTAAGGTCTGCACCACCGAGCCTTTTCAAGGTGAGACACATGAATAATTATATAATATACACATATATATATATATATACACATATACGTGTATCGCCATCAAACTGTGGTTATACCCACCATAAACAAATCCGTAAACCGACTAAACCGACCATCTAAAACAGGTCGTCGAAGGGGGGGGCCTACAACTGTAGACCAACTCAAAGCTGTTGGGCAACCTTGCGACCCCAGTTATAAGTTGGTTTCAATCATACCAACTAGCTACAGATTAATATCTACCATAAACCCTATAGTCAAGCTACTGAACAGGTAATCTTCCACCAAGTTAGCTAAGTAGGTGGACCAACCTTTGTGGTGTTTGCAAGATCAAAAAATGATGTCATCTAAACCCTGCAATGAAAAACAGTGGCTGATTAGTAGGGCAGGATGCTTCACCCAGGGCAAACGCTGGGACTATCCAAGTGAACGTCATGGCGCATGGTTTGGATTGTTTTTTTAGTGAGACGCAATAACATATTTCATAAAACGTCCCTAAATTGAGAATTCATGTTTCCTAGCCCTCAACCCAAATAAGATTCTATCTGAGCAATAGCGGGGTAGAACTCGCATGCTGAGCATCCAATCCCTTCCCCAAAGCATACACCGTCAAAACACGTTGGTTTAGTGCTGCACAAGTAGGGTCCCAGATCGGTAGGCGTTCAACATTTGAGTGGGAGGGAATTCCGAAGTGTCGGTGACCCTCGAAGTACCAATGAAACATGTTCATGTACACAGCATCAAAGGCAAAATGTTTAAGGGTCAATCTTCGCTACCGTGCAAACTGTTGAGCCAGTTTGTAGATTCCTCCATTTACACATAGTGGGGCCCCCAAGTTGTAAATTGGCTGATAAATCCCATCAACTAGACTTACCCGTGTGATAAGCCGTAGTGATTGGAGTTGTTAGCATCAACTTGGCTATCATAAATCAACTGTTACTATCATGAAATCACCATTTTTTCTTGGTTACATCTCCATTTTCCTAAGGTTTTCCTCTGGTCAACAAACATCAACAAAAATCGTCCACGAAACGTGATCCAAACAAAAGGTTGACCCAGGTCACGGGGTGACCCAGGCGCGTCTGGGTTGAATCATGGCCAATCTTAGATACCCTGCATGTATGTTTGAGATGGTTTGTAAATAGACAAATAAATACATGCACATATTATATTATTCGATTTGTAAATGTATATGTATATATATATAAATATTCAGTTGTATATGCATACATATGTATATATATATATATATACCATAGACAGAATATACACATCCGCATTTGTAGAAAGAAACAAATAACATAGTTTACAAAAGCAATTTGAAACACCCATCCAAGATTGTCCCATGTTTTGGGATCACACCCTGGTTGCAAGCCTCACCAGTGGGAACTGCTGGGTTTCACCAAGTCGCACAAGCCTCAATGATTTTCGTCTTGTAGACAACGCCATGACCAAAGCCACGCTCGTAGGACTGCTTGTTGATGATCCTGAGTGGGATGTAACCATCAAAACCATAAACCAATTGTGGCCCTGAAGTTAGAAATGGGGTTGGAAGTCCTGTAACTAAGGTTATATATGAATTAGGTCGCTTAGCCAATTATCACTCTTAAAGGCTATAGCTATCATGGAAATTGAGCATCACAACGTGTGATTTCGTTATCTGATTTGGGTTTTCTTCTAGAACTCCAAAATCAAAATGATCCTGAAACGCCACAAGTATAAGCCATACATGATGGTTGATGGTTCTCATTGTGAAATAAAACACTGTAACTGATGCAATGGGGGGTGATGCATAGGGTCGGTGTTACAAAAATCGTTGAGATGCACCAACATACGGCCACAAATGGGACGACCTCTGTGGCAAAACATGGGATGGGGTGAGATGAGAATTAAGAAAAAGGCATACAAATCCCAATGAACATGGATCAATAACGAACCCAAACATGGTATACCAGTAGAATTCCACGAATTTGCCCCTGGCACATTTAGGGGAAGTGACACAGAAAAAAAGACAACAAACTAACAGACCCATGAATTAAACAAGGCCCATTTTACAGGAATCTGTGGATCATCGTGGGACATGATGATAGGCCATGATGATCCATCTGGGATGTGTGGAAAGCCTCGAAACAGCACGGGGGATTCCCACCTCATGGATCGTGGTAATCCCCAATACGTATATACACAAAACGGTAGTCCCCTATAACCATCAAGCAAGCTATTGAAACTGACCAAGGCGCGGATAAACAGCCCACAATTGAAGAGAAATCTGAATCAGAAACCATCAAATAGAATTGTTCTTTTGTAGGAACATTTGTTCTTCTGTAGTAACCTATATATATATATATATATTCACCAACATATAATCAAATGATCAAACTGTAAATGAACAAATATAATATAATGTATGTATCGTGTGTAATCAAACATTGTATAATCAAGAATGCACGTAGAAAAAACAAGAATACATTGTAATCATTGAAATTCAATGAGATATAATTCCCAACTTTTAATCATCACGCATGAACACAAATGATCGAATAACAGAGGCTGTCTACATATAATCACATTGAATTGTATACAATGATATGTAGTCGAACATAGTCATGTATAAATCATTAAAGCCACTTTATCATTTGTAAGTCATATGTAATCACAGGCAAATATGTACATACTATGTTTTAGAAACACATATAAATAATATAAATAATCACAAAATATTACTCCAAAGGGTATACATCCATATATATATATATGATTATACATGTGCACATTCATTAAATGATGAAATATAATGAAGTATTGAAAGGACAATCAAATCAAATCACATTTAATGATACAATTGCATATTACATATGTTTCTAAACAACAAAACATACATATACAAGCATCGACACAAATATAGAATGTACCAAAATTCAATGCTGTGCCTGGTTCGGAAAAAAAGGTACTTATAGAATATCGTAACATTTTCGGAGATCCAGGTGAGATGTTCTATATAAAACCAAAACTACCTTGGTAAAGATTTTCCATGTTAAATTTCCCCTAAAGCTACACAGCAGCACTGTGGATCCCAAATTAAAACAAAACAAACTGATTGGTCTTGATTAGCTTGGGTACTGAAGTGGGCAGCGATTTGACCGCCAGAAATGCGCGCATCTTCACGAGCAACTGCCCCAAACAGTTGGCGCAAACGATCGGGTGGGGGCACATCATCAACCCCCATCATAGGCTGCACACCTAACACAGCATAGAGGTCTTCATCGGCATGCCCCTGCAATATCCGATTTAGGACATCTGTCGCTGCTTCGCACCCGGCTCGTTTGATTTGGCGTGAGGTTTTGCCAATTCACCTGCAGGGTTCCAAGGACATGTCAAAGTCTTTTGACTTGAAGAGCAAAACACCTTACCTAAAATTCAAGGTCATCTCCGTTAATGCTCAAATTCAAGGTCATTTGTCGGAATGGGTTGTGTTTTGTCGGAAAGTTTGTCGGAAAGTTTGTCGGAAAGGGCCATGTCCAGCTCTGGTGTGGACTGCAAATCTGGTTTTGGTGCAGCGGCTGCGGTAAGTCTCGCCAGTTAATATTCTACTTATATGAAAATGCAACTTGCAGGATCCTGTTTGCCTCAATATATTCAGTTCCCTGCTGAGCTCAATACATAGAATATGGATCCCAAAGAGAAAGATAACTCTTTCTTTGAGGAATGCCACTGAATTCCAATGGTCTTTGTTTGCGAACTATATCGTGTCATGGTACTAGAACATCAATCATCGGGGTACCCTTAGGTGACCTTGTCAAAACCATTTTAGTATAAAAGGTAAGAAGGGATTGATGATTTTGGAGCTTCAGTCTCTTTTGGAATGATCAGCTTGAGATTTCCAGGTTTGCTACTGCCCACAGGGAATGGCATATATAGCCTATATAGCTTTATAAAGCCTTGTACACGTAAGAGGTTCATTTTCCCACAGAACTACACACATGGAATGTAGATCCCAATGAGAAGATTTATCCAGTTTGTGGGGCACCACTGCATTCCATTGTTTTTCCTTGGGAAGTAGATTTTATCATTGTTCCAGCACGCCAACCGTGGGGGGTACCCTTAGCATACATTGAAAAACGCATTGTTTATACAAAAAGTACCAAGAGATCGATCAGTTCGGGCAACCTGATCATTTTTGATGTTCCAATTCAGAAATTCAGACATACACGGTTGCTACTACCTACTTTTAGAAAAATAGTGGTTGTGTGCCCATTGCAGCCCTGGCCATGGCATGTGTCACGTGCAAGCAGGTGCAAGGGTGGTTTTTGGCGTTCTGATTACATATTATATATATATATATATACACCTCTACGAAATGGGGGGATGATTTGATAATTCAAAGAACTTCCAAAAAAACATCGCCTTTTCAATGTTTTTCATCTTCCAGAATTGGACCGGACTCTTCTATCTCGAATACTGGTTTATTCTATGTACAGCGTGTTTTTCAATTCTGGAAGATGCCCCAAAACAACCAATAATTTCAATTCTATATTCTATGTTAGTGTCGGTTTTTTAAATATAATATAGCTATGAACGATGGCAACAAAAATCATACGCAGGTCATATGATGATTCGCCGGTTTCTGGGAAGCTTCCATATGACCCTTCAATGAAGAGGCGTATTCTCACCAAGTGTCATTGCATCCTCCATATCGTAGCCTGACACGGCTACAAACAATGAGGAAAACCATGGAAAACCCAATAGTATGAGCAATTGTGAGGCAATTGTGAGGCAAATATGGTAAAATCATCTCCAATTGGGGCAGAAAGCATTGGAACTGCACTCCCAAGTCCTGTACATTCAGCGGATTTTACTGGTGAAGGCAGTAGGTGGCCTTTTTGGACTTGATAGGTATTCTATGGTGATTTTAATGGTGTATTTGGTACCAGCATGAAATGAAACGATGTATGGGAGACACATCCAAAACACTGTGTTGAGATTCCCACAAAGGACTACCAGGGTCGGTTTGGTACCTACCTTTTGACTTTTCCAGTTGGAAAATAACAGTACATGATTTGTACCCATGGTGCTTGGATATGCATCCCAAAGTGGTTTACGACGATGTCAAAGCCTAGTCATGGGATAAAAACAGTTGTATATCAGTTACTGATGGTGGATCCATTCGGGCGTTGTGGTCTCCGAAGCTCTATGAACCTGAACACTGCGAAGCTACTGAGACACTCAAGGTCATCCCGATAGAAACGTTGGATGATCAATGGGAGTTTCAGGATCCGAAAATCGAGGTACTGTACCATCTAAAACCATGTTGTAGGGGCATATCCCCCTGAAATTTAGCCCTTACATAGGCCTGATGTATGGTAGGTACCTCCAATAAAGTACCTGAAATGGCCATTGAGTCGATGATCCTGGATGTTGATAAGAGGTTAGTAAGAGAAAACAGGGGACGAACAAGGGGAACCCGTATTCGCACCCAAACATCAAAATCAGCAAGGCTGCCTGTTTTCTGCGGCAGCACTTGAGCCATGTAGNAGAGAAAACAGGGGACGAACAAGGGGAACCCGTATTCGCACCCAAACATCAAAATCAGCAAGGCTGCCTGTTTTCTGCGGCAGCACTTGAGCCATGTAGCGATCAACAGGCTACTGTGTTACCCCTGACCTGGAAGGGAACAAGGGGAACACTTCCTATCTACACTATGGCTATACACCTAACTAACGCTTCTAGTTGGGTGGTGCTATATTACATTGGATGACTGTACAACATCTTTGAGTGTTGGTCACATAGCTACACTACAACCACTACGACCTAGGCATGAACATAACTAAGTAGACTGTACATGTGGGGCTACCGGGGTCGTAATATTTCAACTNTGTTGGTCACATAGCTACACTACAACCACTACGACCTAGGCATGAACATAACTAAGTAGACTGTACATGTGGGGCTACCGGGGTCGTAATATTTCAACTTAGTAAAGGGATAATCCCTTAGGACTGACTGGGATATACGATGATATACGCATTGGGATGGGTCATTTTTTCCACAGTAACTGTACTTAAGTAGTGCTGAAATATATATATATATATAGAAACTGTTCTAACTTACAACTTGATCATAACTGTACAAACATAGAACCAAAAACAACCTCCAGGATCAACCCAGCAGCAAGTAGACGAACCCTTCGGCTATGAACCCTTGGCTATAACTGGTTCCTATGTGGTTTTTATTGCCCACTACCCTCTTGTAATCAAACATGGCACCTGGAAATCCCCTACAAGTGGAGGTGTTGATACTTTCATCTATAAATCTCTACAAAATGAATAGATCAAAATATCAACACCTCCACTTATAGATTTATGGATATAGATCTTTCAAATGGAGGCCTTGATTTTCCGTGGGTGACACCAGGATCCAACGTGCGCCTGTGTATGTGATCACCGCCACAACCGCGTTCGTCCCAATGGGATGCTCGTCGCAGTCAACGGCGTCATACCTGGCGACGCTCTACCCGCAGGGACCCTATGACTTGAACACATACCCTCTGGTAAACTAACATAGCCATGGAATAGCTGGCTAATTTTGGATGATTTTCCCAGCTAGAAACCTCCATTTATAGGGGATTTTCCATGGATACCCTCTGGTAAACTAACAGTTTGCTATTGAAAATTGCCATTTATACTGGAATTTCCCATTAAAAATGGTGATTTTCCATAGTTATGTTAGTTTACCAGAGGGTATCTTTTGATATCTCAATGGATTGATTTGGATTTCCCATAACATATGGAGGTTTCCTCTAAATGTTCCCTTAAACCAATCCATTGAATATCTTAATATCTTAAACATGTTCTTTTCCAAATATAATCTAAGGTATCAACCCAGCTGTTGGGAATATGTATATTCAAATCATACATATGGAATTTTAATTAATTATATGGGTGTTTCTTAAAAGGGGAGACCTGGCCTGAAAATAGTCAACAATCATCCAAAACATGCATGTTGTCCAACTGAGAAACCAATGGTGAATGGTTCTGGGGTACCTCATTTCAGGAGAATTACGTGGACATTCATGCATGACATCAGACAAATTTCCAGAAAGAGAATGTTGCCAATCCGAGTTCAATAAGATTGTTGGGTGCAAATTGTAAGTAGTCTGCTTGGTGCTTCACATCCGTTCCAACAATACAAGATACACGAGTGGATGCCGATCATCTCCAAGTCGTAATGGTAGCAAAAAAAAATGACCAACCACTATGAGTTTGTCTAAGTTCTAAGTTGCTTTAAAATATTATCAAACAGCAAATATCGGTCATTTGCTAACAAAAAACATTTTGCCTGGTTGTGAAGTAAGTTGCTTGCCTACCTAGGGTGGCTCGACTTTGTAGGAGGGCCGAACATTGCCATTTGGCATTGCACGACAATCCCAGGACCAATGGCTGGTCTGATATGTTTACTGACTATTCCCTAAATTTTGGTGGCCAAAGAACCCAAATTTGACCAAGAGGTGTTTTTTCTCATGGTTTGCTGAGTTGCTTTGCAACTATAGGTAACTAGGCTACGTGTTGGGTCGTGGTGGATGTATCTATATGGTTTCATAGAGCGGTGAAAAAGTAAATCCGCTTCTACCGGTTTGCTCAGAATTATGGTACTCCTAACTCCTATGGCTTTTCATCGAATTCCTAAAAAAAAACAAAAAAAAGTTATATGGGGTCCAGCCCCCATTTTCAAACCTACTTCGCTCCATGCCCTTTGTTTACTGGCTAAACCCCAATCTTTCACGGTTTGATCGTCATGTTTTTCCTGGCAAAACCACCATCTTTTAATGACATACTAACAGTTCATGTATGGATCTGTCTGAAAATATGGTATACCCCCAACTATAGCCATTTCATGGGGATAATGAGTCTTAACCATAGGCTTTGGGGTACACTGCAAGTATTTTCAGACAAACTCATATAATAATCACCCCATATTAAACAACCCCCAAATGCCCAATTCTTTTTTGCAATACTACTTTGGGTAGGTCCCCCCTATTAATCAACACGAGGTGGTCACCCCCTATTAATCAACACCCTTCTGGAACATCCTAGTTTTGGTGGTGAAAAAGTGATTTGGTTCTGATGTTTCTGACCTCATGATTTTAGTGCTGGCTGATACAAACTGCTGCTAATCATGCTGCTCATGGGTGCTGCCAATGAAATACAATCAGATACAATAAAATGAAATGAAATGAAATGAAACAACATCATTCATTCATAACAGCTTGCAAATGCACACTCATCTCCCAGAATCCCCAAAATCTAGGAAAATCATGGGAAATCCCATTTTTTTTGATTGAAAAGAAAAACAGCATGTGCCTTATTACGTTCGTATTAAACAATTGCAGTTCGAGAAGCTCACAAATGGAACCCCTGTGGGTGGGTTGTTCCCCCCAAGTGTGCATGTGCACCCCCAATGGAAAAACACCCTCAGCCCCCCTTTGGAATTTAAAGGAAAGCCAATGATTTCAATTGAAATCCTTACTCATCTTTTGGATTTATAAAAGGAAAGTCAATTGAAGGTAAATTGATGCAAATTGATTTCAATTGAAATCCTTTCTTTTCCTTTAGGTTTCAAAGGAAAATCAATTGAACGTAAGATGATTTCAATTGAAATCCTTACTTATCCTTTAGATTTAAGAGGAACATCATTGAAAGTACATTGATGTCAATTGAAATCCTTGCCTCTCCTTTAGATTTAAAAGGAAAAGCAATTGAAAGTAAATTGATTTCAATTGCTTATTTTTCTGGTCATTATTTGGGGTGGGGCAACCTTCTCCTGGATCTTGACCTTCTTGGGGGGTTATTAATACCAACTTCACGTAATAGTAGAAACCACTTCATTGGCTTAAATATGTTTAAATACACATTTCCTTGTTTCATACACTTTCTGCTTCTTTGTAAAGTGTTTACTCATGTTTACTCCCCATTTTTCCCAACAAACCCCTGGTGCCCCAAGATCGCTGCGGTCATGGCACATCTCCGTACGCACCAGCGGACTCTGAGGGCACCAGACACGAAAGACTTTGTTGTCCTTGGGCCGTCAGTGACGTGACAGAGAATCCAGATGGAGAATCCATGGAGACTGTAATGGATCTATGGGGTTCATGAAAAACATGTAAAACTTAGGATCAATTCGGAGTTTAGATCATCTGAGATAAACATGATTTACCCTCTGAGATGATTTAACATGATTTAACAATTTGCTATGGATTTTGCGGTTTTTAAAAGCTGCACATCATCTAGAAGTTTGAGAAGTTTGCAATGTTTGATTGCCAGAGGATATCTCCGACCTCAGCCATATTGCGTACTTAGTTTCACCTACTTTTGAAACCTCAACATATTCCCTCCGTTGTTCCCACTATGGTTCATACTTGTAAGTGCGGTGCCAGTTACAGATGGATGTCTAACCATGCTTATACGGGGCAATACCTCAATACCCCCCGGCCTACGACAACGAACTCATCAACCAGAATCTTGTCCCTGAGGTACAGTAAATCTATGGCTCTCTATTGCCTCTTCAGGCCATAGGTCTATCAGACCGTCGCAAAAAGAAAGTGTTCCCTCTGAAGAAATGTCAATTGTCATCTTTGAAATGGTACACACCTACACATACCCTCTGGTAAACTAACATAACTCTGGAAAATCACAATTTTAAATAGGTAAATCAACTATAAACGGTCCATTTTCCATAGCAAACTGTTAGTTTACTGGAGGGTACATCCAAGTTCCGAACCCGATGCTCGATTCGGCATGACATGGCATGTGATTGTATCGTAGCATGATAGAAACACATCTGCAGATCTAAGGCCATGTTCAGCACGAGATCGCTAGTAAATAGTCCAAACATCTAACGGAAGAGTCTGGATAATCATGCACTTGGTGTTTAAGTATATACATCGTATATCATGTAATTATAGACGTATGTACAGGTGCGGTTTCAACATGTTTCAACCCCGCTTCTGGATCCTGCGACACCTCTTCCGCCAAATGTCTGGTCGCCAGTCATGGTTGTGGTAAGGTGTAGCCATGGTCTGCTTCAACATCTGACACCTGACAGCAGCATCCCATTGGTCGCAGAAATCATGACTTTGCGCATATTTGCGTTGAACAAACATGTTTGAAACGCAGTCTCTTTAAAATGTGCACCATATTTATTGGTGAGATTGGAACTACATACTTTCTCAATTGTTTGGTGAAAATAGGAAATAAGTCTTTTTGTACATGTCCAAACCTGCAAATGGTTCCTTTCTTGGCTCATTGCCCATCCTTCAGATTCTTGCTGGCTTTGTTGATCCGTCTGGAGTCCTGTCTGTTCAGCAACAACACCCCACTTGTCCACTTAATGGTCAAAACATGTCAAACCTTCAAGTTTCTTGATTTGTTTCGTCCTGAACGAACCCATTCACACCAATTATTTATCACTTAAATCATTTAAATCACTTAAATCACTTGAGTTCCCCTATTTATATATATATATATATGTTTATTTCAGTTTACATCGCTTATGACATTGACTTATCCTTTTGGGATGCGACCGAGGCACTGGTACATGTTTCGAGGACTCCTGAGGTGGGGTGGTTTATGACATGGATGGCTACTAGTTATTTATAGACTCTATAATATTGTATAGTTACTTAAAGTTTTCTATAGTTTGTTTTTTTTAAATACGCAATGGACATTGACTATCAATATGGTTACATAATGGATATGTATACTGACGAATACAAATGGAACCAGGATAAGAAACAACACAGATTGAGATGTGTGGATTAATCGGGATTGAAGCCCCAAGCATGGAGATTATACAACCTTATACAACAAGACATGGAAATGTTGGAGGGGAACAGATTGAGAGGAGAATGGTAAAAACAAAGTCACTCTTGAGGATAGCAGCAGGATAGGTTTTACATATAACTGACAAAACTATGTACGAGGACTCGACTTAAGTCACATCACGCCGCGAAAGGCACATCATGTGTATGTGTGGCGGGCGCCACGAAAAAGCCAAGTCACATCACGACGCTGAAGTCACATCACAAGCATCATTTTTTGTAAGAATTCATTGCGGGCGCCAATGANACGACGCTGAAGTCACATCACAAGCATCATTTTTTGTAAGAATTCATTGCGGGCGCCAATGAATTCAGAAAATTTAATCTTTGGATCAAAATCAAGAAAGCGTGGGGCGCGCGCAGTCAAAAGGTATGTTTTGAATGAAAACGACGCATCAATTACATACACTTTCCATTGGGGCGCTGGTTTTCACAGGTTGGTGATTNAAACGACGCATCAATTACATACACTTTCCATTGGGGCGCTGGTTTTCACAGGTTGGTGATTAAGCGCGTTTTTGCCGACAAAACCATTGGCAGAAGCACTTGCAGAAGCATGCGTACAAGCTCTGTGAGTTGCACATGCGAGGTAATCTTTTGTCTCATCGCGACTTTGGTACTTTGCTGAAGCGCCAGGATCTGTTGTCTTTCCAAGCGATCAGNTTTTGTCTCATCGCGACTTTGGTACTTTGCTGAAGCGCCAGGATCTGTTGTCTTTCCAAGCGATCAGCCATTTGGATCGCCCCTCCTTCGTTCGAAGGATTTGACCGTTGATCACTTTNAACAAGAAACACATGAACAGACACGCAACAAACCAGATAACCAACAAAACACTGTGGGCGCGCAGAGAAATCAATAATTTCATAATAATTAACTATTGCGAAGATTGAAAAAAAGCTATTTCGTACGGTGGGCGCCAGTGACGATGCGACTTCAACATGAAGATGCGACATAACTCAAGACCCAAGTATATACATATGTATATATATATATATGCGACCCACATACCCCACATATGGGCAAGGTTAGAAAGCTCAGACCATTAGGATGCACAAATTAGTTTACCGGATGGGAGCACGGTGCCTTGTATCAAGGCCAACATAGACCCCAAAAAAACCCACAGCTATATGGCTATCATGTCCTTGCTATCACATACCCACATCTTCCATCCGCTATACCACTCTATATCATTATATCGCATCTCACCTTCTTTTCGCAACCCCAAAAGAGATTGAACAGTAATTGACCATCATTTTGATAAGATTTCGTGCTCCTATTATATTCTACATGTTTGGTGATTGTCCATTGCACATCATCATATCTTTAACCAGTGTCCTGGCATTGCGCCCATGACAAACTGATCCTAGTCCGATATGAAAATGAAGGGCATCCCCACCATATTGTTTCACAAGCCAAGGGGTAAAAAAAAAAAGATCCAGGCTCGGCATTCTCCAGCGGGGCAACCAGTTTCTGGATGAGGCGAGACGATGTCTTTCTGATCAGGATGATAAGGGTTGCTGTTATGAAGAATCTATTGCAAATCGCCAACCAACTAGTAACTAGACAAGTCAAATGCCCCTGAAAAAGTGGTGAATTGAACCTTTTCTGACTTCCAGGCTGCTATACTTGACAAGCGCTTCAAATCACCAAGTCTCTGATTGTGATTGGAGAAAGGTGTCAACGCCGCCAGTGTGGAAAAGAGTTCCTGGGCTGTGTGCAACTCGCACGATCCTCTCCCATGGAAATCATTGACAAAAACTAAGCATTATCTGGTACAGTAGTTGGAAAATGTTGACAATGTTTGTGTTGTTTCAATTATTTACATATTCATTGTGTATATAACATATCATTGTATAACAATAATATACAATACACATTCTATAATTCCAGCACACTGCGCTAATCAAGGAACAACAACCATGCGCAACCACTCCCAACATGTGCTCGTTCGAATAACCATGGCCATCTGCTGCACCCTTTGATCACAACACAGCGGGCGCCTCATTCATAGCCTCTTGTTTGATGAGTCCCTAATATATATGTATATATATGTATATATATATATATATGTATATATATATATGTATATATATATATACATATATATATATATAGATGTATATATATACATATATATATATACATATATATATATACATATACATATATATATATACATATATATATGTGTGTGTGATGATTTGTTCTCTCCGGCAACGTGGCGAGACGGGAAATCCCCGAACGAAATGGATCGAGGTTTTTTCATGGGAAAATAATCTATAGTTATCTAAGTTATCTATAGTTAATAGTTTATTATATCTTACTATCATCTATTGAAATCTATTGTGCCGGCAAGTATACTCCCCATCCAAGTAAAAAAAACGATCAAGTAGTGTAATAACGACCTTTCGCACATGTATCCTCATCATCCTTCTCCGTCAAAATGCAACAAAATCTAGGCATTTTCACACACCCAGTAGACATTTGTTTCCAGATCACGGCCAGGATCTTCCAACTTGCTGTGTGGATAGGTTCATTACTATGCTTACCCTCCAGTGAACTAACATGAACTAACATAGCTATGGAAAATCACCATTTTTTATGGGAAAATCCACTATAAATCACCACTTTCAATAGCTATGTTAGTTTACCAGAGGGTATCTGTCATACGCAATGTTCTTAAAGGGAAATCCGCGGTTGTAGACAAATGGCTCTCATCCACTATGGTCCCCATTCCGGTCAAGATTCACACACCAAATGTCTGGATTGTTGAGGACCCTCTGGCAATGGAAAATCCACTCTCAATGATGGTGTCAATGGGAAAATATGGGAAAATATGGGAAAATCATCTATAAATGTGTCATTTTCCAGCAAGCCACGGTTGATTACCGGAGGTTACAACAAATAACACACCTTTTCTGGATTTTTCTGGGTCCTTTTGTACCCGAATAACTTGACCCACACGGAGCACTGTGAGTGCTCATAACTCCATGACTGCATACAGAAAACTATGAACCCTATCCCAATGTGTTTTCATTTTTAAACACCGCTATAGTAGGATGGCTAATGTATGCCAATGTCAATTTACTACTTGGGAGTGCAGTTCCACTGATAAGTGACTACGTGTATACCAGTAGTTCCCGCACAAGGCGGAGCGGAAGTTGCCTTTTGGATATACTATAAGACCTTTTTCATCTATAGAACTTGCTTGCGCCGTGCGTGAGCCAGGCCTGTGCGTGCGTGCGCTGCGCACATGTGCTGCACTTCACACTGCAGAATCCACATGTCACACGTCACACTTCACACTGCATTNGTGGTTAACTTCTTCCAGAACGCATCATGTTGGTCTGCTGGACCGGACAGAGTTAAGTCATCAACATACGTGGACAGTAACAACTTAGTATCGGGGAAAAAGAAGTTACCAGGATACTCAGGTATCTCACTACCACCCATATTTTTGATTATCTTTTTCAGGTGTTGTTCCCACAAGCC
>BGPT01004111.1:0-13367 GCA_003297045.1 Symbiodinium sp. clade C Y103
CCCTAAACCCTAAACCCTAAACCCTAAACCCTAAACCCTAAACCCTAAACCCTAAACCCTAAACCCTAAACCCTAAACCCTAAACCCTAAACCCCTAAACCCTAAACAGCTTGTACGGAATCGCTGAATGTTGTGGAGTGTACACGACACAACAAGACAACTTACTTTAAGTGACAATACAACGTTATGTCAACTTTCTCTTAGATGGACCTAGTAATAGTAATACTGTATAACCCCAAACCCTGCTGACAGTCCCTAAGTCCAAACGTTGACGTTCAACCTTTGGGGGTCCAAACCTTGAAACTTCAACCTTTAGGGGTCCAAACCTTGAAACCTCAACCTTTGGGGGTCCAAACCTTGAAACCTCAACCTTTGGGGGTCCAAACCTCGACCTTTGGGGGCCGAAGCCTTGAAACCTCAACCTTTGGGGGTCCAAACCTTGAAACCTCAACCTTTGGGGGGTCCAAACCTTGAAACCTCAACCTTTGGGGGTCCAAACCTTGAAACCTTAACCTTCAGGGGTCCAAACCTTGAAACTTCAACCTTTGGGGGCCCAAACCTTGAGACCTCAACCTTTGGGGGTGCAAGCCTTGAAACCTCGATCTTTGGGGGTCCAAACCTTGAAACCTCAACCTTTGGGGGTCCAAACCTTGAAACCTCAACCTTTGGGGGTGCAAACCTTGAAACCTCAACCTTTGGGGGTCCAAACCTTGAAACCTCAACCTTTGGGGGTCCAAACCTTGAAACCTCAACCTTTGGGGGCCCAAACCTTGAAACCTCAACCTTTGGGGGTCCAAACCTTGAAACCTCAACCTTTGGGGGTCCAAACCTTGAAACCTTAACCTTCAGGGGTCCAAACCTTGAAACCTCAACCTTTGGGGGTCCAAACCTTGAAACTTCAACCTTTCGGGGGCCCAAACCTTGAAACCTCAACCTTTGGGGGGCCCAAACCTCGAAACCTCAACCTCTGGGGGTCCAAACCTTGAAACCTCAACCTTTGGGGGTCCAAACCTTGAAACCTCAACCTTAAGGGGTCCAAACCTTGAAACCTCAACCTTTGGGGGGCCCAAACCCTGAAACCTCCACCTTTGGGGGTCCAAACTTTGAAACCTCAACCTTTGGGGGTCCAAACCTTGAAACCTCAACCTTCCGGGGTCCAAACCTTGAAACCTCAACCTTTGGGGGTCCAAACCTTGAAACCTCAACCTTAAGGGGTCCAAACCTTGAAACCTCAACCTTTGGGGGTCCAAACCTTGAAACCTCGACCTTTGCGGGCCCAAACCTTGAAACCTCAGCCTTTGGGGGTCCAAACTTTGAAACCTCAACCTTTGGGGGTCCAAACCTTGAAACCTCCACCTTAAGGGGTCCAAACCTTGAAACCTCGACCTTTGGGGGTCCAAACCTCGAAACCTCAACCTTTGGGGGGCCCAAACCCTGAAACCTCCACCTTTGGGGGTCCAAACTTTGAAACCTCAACCTTTGGGGGTCCAAACCTTGAAACCTCNGAAACCTCAACCTTTGGGGGGCCCAAACCCTGAAACCTCCACCTTTGGGGGTCCAAACTTTGAAACCTCAACCTTTGGGGGTCCAAACCTTGAAACCTCCACCTTCCGGGGTCCAAACCTTGAAACCTCAACCTTCGGGGGTCCAAACCTTGAAATCTCAACCTTTGGGGGCCCCAAACCTTGAAACCTCAACCTTTGGGGGTCCAAACCTTGAAACGTCGACCTTTGGGGGGTCCAAACCTTGAAACCTCAACCTTCGGGGGTCCAAACCTGCAAACCTCAACCTTCGGGGGTCCAAACCTTGAAACCTTAACCTTTGGGGGTCCAAACCTTGAAACCCCAACCTTTGGGGGTGCAAACCTTGAAACCCCAACCTTTGGGGGTCCAAACCTTGAAACCTCAACCTTTGGGGGTCCAAACCTTGAAACCTCAACCTTTGGGGGTCCAAACCTTGAAACCTCAACCTTTGGGGGTCCAAACCTTGAAACCTCAACCTTTGGGGGTCCAAACCTTGAAACCTCAACCTTTGGGGGCTTTCCTGGAGTTTAGGGTTTACGGTTCGGCGCGGAAGCGTCTCTGTCTGGAGTTTAGGGTTTAGGGTTCTCCGCGGCGGCGTGGTCGTTTTCGGGTTTCGGATTCGACGCGGCGGTCTTTCTTGTTTGCGTTCCAAATTGGTTCCGTCGCGTGTCGGCGTTCGTCCATCCCGCGCAATCCCTTTCCGACGCGAACCGATTTTCCCCACGTCACCTTCCTTTTTTCACCACCTATCCATCCTTTTCCCTCGATCTTTCTCGTTTTCTTTCTCCTTCTTACCTCCCTTCCTCCCACGAACGCCATCGATCCTACCCTCTTATTTCACCGACCTTTTTCATCCTCTCTCGTTCCCTTCCTTCGACCCCCATCGCCTCCCATCCTATTCCATCGACCCTTCCAACACCGTCCTTACTTCCATCGCCTCCCTTCACCTCCCTTCGCTTTCCTTGGTTTTTTTTTTTTCTCCTTCACGCATCCAATCGCCCAGATTAACAAACCATTCCATCTCAACCCTCTACATCTATCATCACGTCAGAAGACCTCCTAATCGCACCGTTTCCCTACTATCCTCCATCCCTCTCACCACCTTCCCTCCCTTCCGATCTTCTATCCTAACCATATAAGATTTGGTGTTCCCCCCAAGAGTGGGGGGCCAGGGGGGTTGATAACCCTAAACCCTAAAAGCTTTAGGTCTGGGTGGTTTGGGGCGGGTGCAACAGCTTGCCGCGCGTGTGTTGGTGCCCACCTGGAGAGAGGGGGGCCGTTAAAGACAAATGATGAGGCCCCCCGATAAGAAAGGGCACCAACACACAACTCTTTGCGACACCCTAAACCCTAAACCCTAAACTCTAAACCCTAAAATGCGTTCCACAACCTCCAGTTGCACTCCCGCTTACCAGGAGCGTCGCAGCATCACTCATGCTTTGCTGCGCGCGTCCGTGCCAATGCGTTCAAGCCCGCATAGAAGGAGCGTCGCACTAAGTCGCTGAGCAGATTCAGTGTTTCACTGCCTCATTGATTCATTGGGTTCATTCACTGATTGCTTCGTTTCTTCATTCCTTCACTGATTCATCGATTCATTGACTCATTAATTCACTCAGTCAGTTGTGCATGGATTCTTTCATCTCATGCCATTGCCATCTCAACGACCATTTGCTCATTTGTTAATGCACCTCGCAACTTCATCACTCGGTTGCCTCTGCATCCCAAAGATTTTTCTATAGGCCATCTTCTTCCTATAGGCACAGGGTTTCTCGAAACTTCCGCCTCGGCACGGGCCGGGCAACAAAAAGAGATTAGAAACAATTTCAAAGTTTTAGAACGATATTGCTTTTTCCGTAAGCAGTAAGTCCACACTGAGGGGTTCTTACGGTAATGGCAAAAAAGGCTTGTGCTTGATCAAGGTGCTCCATCTGGTACGCGGCCTTTTACTTCCAAACGCACGCAAAGAGTGGTTCTTGTTGTTGCATGTCCATGCGCGTTTCGACCGCGCAGGCTCGCGCAAAGTGTGTTCGCGGATCTTGCTCGTTTTGGGGCGCGGAATTTTTCCCTTGANGCGTTTCGACCGCGCAGGCTCGCGCAAAGTGTGTTCGCGGATCTTGCTCGTTTTGGGGCGCGGAATTTTTCCCTTGAATTCTCGCACAAAGGTTCCCGTAAAACATGTCCATACGCGTTTGGCTGCGCAGGCTCGCGCAAGTTTGCGGCGCGAAGTTGGCCTTTTGCAAAGGTATCGTTTTACTAGCGCGCAGAGCTCCAGAGCTCGTTTTTTGGCTATGTGCATTCCGTGTGGCAGGTGTGGGATACCCAGGGATTTTGATGTCTGAAATGTCGTTTTGTGTGGCAGGTACAGGACATCGGACACTTCTTCATCCGCGTGGCAGGCACGGGTTTGATGGATGCGCGGTATTTGGTGCACTTGGATGACGTTTCAAAGGGTTGAAAGCTGTGTGTTGTGAAACTGTCGTGGCATTTGCCTTTGGCGCTAATAATGGTTTTGTGTGGCAGGCGCAATACTTTGATGACCTTGGGCTCATTTTTCGGGGCAAGCGCAGTACAAGTAAAACGTCGTGTTTGACATTTTCAATCAATGTTCATTTTTCGGGGTGTGCGCAACGGTTTGCGAAAATTCAACATGTGCTCATGCAACCCTCTCGGCACTTTGCGCGCATCGGATCGCTCTCGCTGTGGCGCGGAACTCATTTTGAGATGGGGCGCGGCATTTTTCCTGTAAATTCTCGCAGAAAAGTTCCCCGGTGACATGTCCATGCGCGTTTCGACTGGGCAGGCTCGCGCAAAGCGTGGGCCGTGGCGTTTGCTTTTCCAAAGGTCTTGTTTTACTAGCGCGGCGTGCTCGTTTTTTAAGCTATGTGCATTTCGCGTGGTAGATGTGGGGGCATTCGGGGCATTATGAAGTCTGAAACGTCGGTTTGTGCGGCAAGCGCCGGACATTTTTTCATCCGCGTGGCAGGCATGGGCCATTGTGCGTGTTGCTAAAACATTGGCGGATGCGGGTCAACATGAGAGGTGCTTACGGAGGTCATTTTTGATAGCAGGCGCAGTATTTGGTGAACTTGGACGGGGCTTCAAAGGGTTGAAAAATGTGTTTTTGTGAAATTGTCGTGGGATTTGCTTTTGGAGATGGTAACGGTTTTGTACCGCAGGCGCAGTACTTCGATGACCTTTGGGCTCGTTTTTCGTGGCAAGCGCAATACTTCGTAGCCCTCGACAAAAAAGTGGCTGAGATCTAGGCAACGCGTGGTTTTTGACATTTTCAGTGTTCATTGTTCGTGGTGTGCGCAATGGTTGTGAATATGTACCACGTGCTCGCGCAACCCTCTCGGCACTTTGTGCCCATCGGATCGCTCTCGCTGTGGCGTGGTGCTCATTCTGAGCTCGATCGTGCAACCCTCTCCGCACTTCTGGCCTGTCAGGTCGCTCTCGTTTGTGGCGCGGTGCTCATTTTGAGATAGCTCGCACAACCTTCTCGGCACTTTGAGCCTGGCAGATTGCTCTCGTTTTGGCGGGGTGCTCATTTTGATAGTCAAGACAATGCCGCGCAGAGATCTTGACACGGAAGTCCTTCTTAGAGAGCTTGCAACGAGAACTTGCCACGGAGACCCTTTATAAAGGTTTTGTACAGAGAGCTCTTATAGACACGTTGCGCAGAGATCTTGCCAAGAGGTCTCTTACAGAGATCTTGCCAACAAAGCTCTTCTAGAGAGCTTGTCTAGAAATCTTGCCCCGAGGTCTCTTACAGAGATTGTGCCAACAAAACTCTTATAGAGAGCTTGTATAGGGATCTTGCCAAAAGACCTCGTATAGAATGCTTGTACGCCCTCATTTGGTTTTCTCAGGTTTCTCTAGGGTATCTTTAGGGTTCATTTAGGTTTTCTTGAGGCTTAACCTAAGGGTTTTCCCAAGGTTTTTGTATGTTTTTTGGGTTTATATCAGAAGAAGGTGGTTAATCACATCCCTCGCGAAGCAACATGAGGGACATCATGTTATAACATCTCAACATAGTGGAAAGCCACAAAATACCGTACGTGTGAGCAAAAATGAGGTTCCCGGCAATCATCCCAAAAGAGTTGCGAGCAGAGCGAAAATGCTGGCCGTAAACATGGACACCTTCCAGGTGCTACTCCTTTGAGACCCAATTTTTCGCGCGGGATCATGCCGTTAGGCCCTTATGTTCAAGCTCCGTCCTCCTGCGCAATTCTTCAACCCACATGAACTTCCTTTTTCCAGCGAACCTCCATGGGTCACGCTATAGCTCTGACGGCCGCCGATGTCACGCAATGNATGCGATATTAAAGCCAACAGCCGAAGTGATGCATTCGTGCCGGCTCAAAACTCCACCTTTGATGCCAAAGTTTCTTCGCAATTCACTGCTCAACACTGGCTTTGCCTTCTTACATTGAGTCTTCGCATTCACCTACATCTATGTCCTGGGGTCCAAAAAGCCTTGTCACATCCAATCCTTACGTTCTTCTACTTTTTCTGATCCTTATATTCTCCTGCATTTCTGCTGCCGGCCGCTGTTTGACACACTGCTCACCAGGGGGAATCCTTACGGCCTTACGGCCTTCAACTTTTTTCTGGTCCTTTTATTCTCCTGCGTCCTGCTTACTTTTNGGGAATCCTTACGGCCTTACGGCCTTCAACTTTTTTCTGGTCCTTTTATTCTCCTGCGTCCTGCTTACTTTTCTCCTAAGTGCACATTTGACATACCACTGCATTGTACAATTAAAAAACATTATCGCCTTTGAGCATGGAGCAGGCGGTATTCTCCTACATTTGTGCTGCTTACCACTCCTGAAAAAATTGCACTTCACTGCACAGCAACAAAACGTTGTCGCATTTAGACCTTACATTTTTCTGCTTCTTCTGGTCCCTTGGAGCTCTGGCAACATGGACCAGGGGGGTGCCGAAGACCCACCGTCGCCAAATTGCTACCTGGTACATCGCCCTGCAAAACACGTCCCGGTCCACTCAGGTCACCACCTATTTACGCCAAAAAGTTCGTTATGGCCCGGTCTCACCACCAGACTCCCTTTTCTCACTTCGTCCGCAATAGGCACTTCAGCCTATGCCTACCGGCTGGCCCGCGTAACAAAACATGCATGTGTGCCTGTATGCATGCATCTTTGCCTGCGTGTGTGCAGGAATGAATGGATTGTATTTGAAATGCCCGTATGTCTGCATGAATACACTTGTCATCACTTATCCACGTCTGTATGTATGTCGTATGCGTGCATGCATGTATGCCTGTATGGACGGACGCAGGTATGTGTTTATGTGTGCATGCATGCATGCAAGCACATCTGTTTACATGTATATCTGTATGCATGCATGCGTGTTTGCCTGTATGTTTGCATGCATGCCTGTACGTATGTATGTATGCGTGCATGTATGTCTGTATGTATGCATGCATGCATACGTGCATGTTTTTTCCACGCCTGCATGTCTGCATGCACGCCTGTATGTCTGTATGTCTGCATACATCCAGGTATGAAAGCAATGAATTTTCGCGCTATATTTCTCAACGCATGCATGCTAAACTTTTTGATGAATGTATATATAAATGCCTGTCTTTATGTATGTATGCAGGAATGTGTGCCTGTCTTTAAGCATGTATGCATGCATGTATGAATGTATGCATACATGTATGTCTTTTTTGTTAGCCCGCACTTTTTCTGTATGTGCATATGCATGCATGTCTGTCGTATGTATGTATGCCTGCATGTATGTATGTAGGCAGGTATGCATGCATACGTGTCTGCCTGTCCCTATTTGCGTCCGTGTGTTCATGCAATGTCTGTTCGTATGCATGCATGTCTGTTCTCAAAGATGCATGCGTGCATGTCTGTATGTACATATGCATGTATGCAAAACTGCCGGTATGCAAAAAAAACATGTATGTCTGCATGGATGCGCGCAAACATGTGTATGTCTGCATTTTTTCCGTTGGTTTGTATGCTTGCGCTCATGCCTGCATATATGTTTCCATGTAAACTTGCAGGCTTGTATGTCTGTCTGTCCGTATGCCTGTGCATGTATGTCTCTGGGACTTCCATCGCGTATGTCCGTATGCATGCACGCGTGCATGTCTCTGTCTGTGCATGCATGCAAGCGCGCATGCATTTCAGTCTGTATGTCTTTGTGCGGGGTCGTTTGGTTGATTGGTTGTTTGTTTGAACAGATTCATGCTTGTATGTGTGCATGGATGTATGGAATGCATGCATGTCTGCGGGCATTCATGCATGTCCGTATTCATGCATGCGTGTATGTCTGCTTGTAAATTTGCCTGTATTGATGCTTGCATGCATGTGCACCTGTCTGTATGTATGCATGTTTGTCTGTCTCCACGCATGNGCCTGTATTGATGCTTGCATGCATGTGCACCTGTCTGTATGTATGCATGTTTGTCTGTCTCCACGCATGCAAGTTTGTATGCATTTGTGCAGGCATCTATTTCTGAATGTCTGTGTGTTTGTATGCGCGCATGCATGCATGCGTTGACATCTGTATGCATGTGCCCATGCATGCATGTATGCCTGTGTGCCGTTGCCTGTAAATTTGCGTTCCTAAATGTCTGCATGGCTGTCAGCGACTAGNATGCCTGTGTGCCGTTGCCTGTAAATTTGCGTTCCTAAATGTCTGCATGGCTGTCAGCGACTAGGTTTATGCATGCCTGTAGGTAACTCTGTCGGTATGGGTGTGTGCATGCATGTAACATGCCTCCTTTTATGAATGCCTGCAGGTTTGTATGTCCGTATGTACGTATGCACGTATGTATGTATGTATGTATGGATGTATGTGTGTATGTATGTATGTATGTATCTATGTTTGCGAGCATGTATGCATATCTGTCCCTGTGAAAAGGTCATGCGCCGTCTGCATCTATGTATGCATGCATGTATGCTTGTGTGTGTCTATGTNCATGTATGCCTCTATGCAAACAAGCATGTATGCCTGTATGCACGCGCAAACATTTCTATGTATGCATGCAACGATGTTGGTCTGTATGTATGTATGTTTATATGTACGTAAGACTGTGGGTCTATGTGTACATCTGCGTGCACGTATGCATGTCTGTTTAAAACTTCTGCATGTATAGATGTATGTCTGTATGCATGCATGTGTCTCTATGTGTGTGTGTGTGTGTGCGTTAGGATGCATCTATATCTGAATGTATGTATGCATGCAGGTAAATGATACTTATATGTTCAAAAGTGTCCGTATGTATGTCTAGATGTATCTATGCATCCGTGTTTCTTTGTATGCATGCAAGCACGTGTGCATGTATGTCCATGTGTACCCAGGCCTGCAAGTATGTCTGTATCCATGCCTCTNCGTTTGCGTGCATTCATGCATGTCTGTCTGTATGCATGCACCTTCTGTTACTTGGAAATGATCAGTTTGTATGTATGCACGCATGTGTGCCTGAAGGTTTCAATGCATGCATGTGCGTCTGCATGTATGCAAGCATGNCACCTTCTGTTACTTGGAAATGATCAGTTTGTATGTATGCACGCATGTGTGCCTGAAGGTTTCAATGCATGCATGTGCGTCTGCATGTATGCAAGCATGAGTGCGTGATGCTGCGTATGCACGCATGCGCGTATCTTAGTATCTATGCAGGCTGTGTGCACACACGCATGGATGTACCAGTACCTTTGTATGCATGAATGTATGTATGTATGCATGTGTGTAAACTTGTATTTGTGTATGGTATGCAAATATGTTTGTATGCATGCAAAAATGTTTCTGCGCAACGTATGTCTATATGTACGTTTTCTTGCATGCATGTGTGTATTGTCTATCTTTGTGCATGCATGCATGTATGTATGTATGTATGTATTCAAGTTTAGTTGTCGCCGCATGTATGTGTGCATACATGCATGTATGTCTGTATGCATGCATGCATGTGTCTTTGCATGTGTATCCATGCTTGTGTCTATGTGTGTGTGTGTTTGCCGTGCATGTACGTATGGTATGTTTGTATGCGTGGAAATATGTCTGTATGTAAGACTGTATGCAGTATGCATGCATAGATATGTATCTTTGGGGCATGTCTGTATGTCACTGCGCATGCATGCATGTGTATGTTTTCTTGCGTATGCGGGCATGCTGTTGTATGTTTGCTTTGTGTATGTAGGTATGCATGTATTTGTGTAATTATGTGTCTGTGTTTGTAGGCATGCATGCTTGTTTGTTTTGTATGCGCGTGAATGTGTGTATGTATATACCTCCTTTGTAGGTATACATGCATTTATGTATCCCTCTGCTTGTGTGTCTCATTGTACCGTATTGTACTAATACAACCAACAATAAATTGAATGATTGCATGAAAGAACCAAATACACGCGAACAGGATGCACGAATTAGCTAGTCAGGGGTCAGGACACCTGCTACCTGTTGACACGGGCTTTCAACTCCTCTTGCCAAGAATGCAGTAAACTCACCCGTAGGCTCCTCGCAGGCAGGCATGCAACAAGCCTCGAATGCAAATCGAGTAGATAGAGTTAGACTAGAGAACTGATTTCGCTTGAGTGTCCTGAAAAACCATTCCCATGGTGCAACGATGTGCTACTTGGGAGACGTCTTGACAGGGCGTTTCAAACCCTCTCGCAAAAGGATCCGTGCGTACACCCACATGTAGACTTCTCACAGGGATCCAGGGGTTGAGGGATGCAAATTGAATACATATAGTCGCAGAAGAGATTCCAACAAGCGTCCTGAAATACGGTTTTGCCATGGCAACATGAGAAACTTAGGACACTTGTTGACAACAGGTTTCAATCAATTCCTCTCGCGAAAGTTGGCAATAAGCAAACAGGTAGACTTCTGAAAGGTGCGANAGAAACTTAGGACACTTGTTGACAACAGGTTTCAATCAATTCCTCTCGCGAAAGTTGGCAATAAGCAAACAGGTAGACTTCTGAAAGGTGCGAAACAGTCGCAGGATGCAAGTTGAGAAGATATCATTGGAGAACAATTTTAGGCAAATGTCATCACGATGTAAACCTGAGCTACTGAGGACGCGTGTTCCTCCCAGCTTTCAATCAAGTCAGTCCTCTCACAAAAGCACGCTTGTAAACTCACACCTAGACTTCTCACGCGCATGCAACAACAGTTGCGTGGCCCAATCGAACATTTATAGTTGGACAACTGCTCTCAACAAGCGTCCTGAAACAAAACTTCCACGATGCAAAGATGACCCGTATCCTTGGGACACGTTTGGACAATACGGTTCAATTCCGGCAGCAAAAGGACGCATGTAAATCCACACCTGGACGTCTCACAGGCANTTGGACAATACGGTTCAATTCCGGCAGCAAAAGGACGCATGTAAATCCACACCTGGACGTCTCACAGGCATACAACAGGTGTGGAACGCAAATCGGTCATATTATATATCATCTGATATAATTGGGGAACCGATTGAAACAAGTGTCCTGAAACACGATTGTCACAATGTCGAAAGTAAACTACTGAGGACACCTGTCGAAAACGGTTGTTCCAATCCTCTCGGAAAACACGCGTGTAAACTCGCGCGTAGACTTCACACACGCGTGCAACACTTGCAGCACGCAAATCGAGCGTTTAGTTGGAGAAAGATTTCAGCAAGTGTCCTGCGATACGGTTGGCACCATGTAACCAGGAGCTGCTTAGGACATTCATTGAAAAACAGCTTTCAAGCCCTCTCACAAAACTCACACCGAGACTTCTCACAGGCGTGGAACCAGTGCGGGACTAAAATCCAGTAGGTATAGTTGGCGAACTGCTTTCCACAAGGGTCTTGGAATCCGCCGGCCTGCTGGCGTGTTTTGTGGATGTTCTTGTACTACATCCCTAGCTCAGCTAAGCTTAAGTTAAAAATTCCTTCTGCTACGGATTTTTGCCCCGGCTGCTCTACCCCCTCGCCGGTCCCCCTCTAGACTGTGGCCTATAGTCTATAGCCATAGTCTTTAGTTGTAGTACTGGTAGTAGTGGTGGTAGTAGTACTAGTAGCAGCAGTAGCAGCAGCAGTAGTAGCAGGAGTAGGAGTAGGAGTAGGAATAGTAGTAGTAGTAGTAATAATAATAATAGTAGTGGTAAAAGTGGTGGCAGTAGTAGTAGTACTAGTAGTAGTACTAGTAGTAGTACTAGTACTAGTACTAGTAGTAGTAGTAGTAGTAGTAGTAGTACTAGTACTAGTACTAGTACTAGTACTAGTACTAGTACCAGTAGTAATAGTACTAGTAATAGTAATAGTAATAGTAATGGTAATAGTAGTAGTAGTAGTAGTAGTAGTATAGTAGTAGTAGTAGTAGTAGTAGTAGTAGTCGTCGTAGTCGTAGTCGTAGTCGTAGTCGTAGTCGTAGTCGTAGTCGTAGTCGTAGTCGTAGTCGTAGTAGTAGTAGTAGTAGTAGTAGTAGTAGTAGTANAGTCGTAGTCGTAGTCGTAGTCGTAGTCGTAGTCGTAGTCGTAGTCGTAGTCGTAGTCGTAGTAGTAGTAGTAGTAGTAGTAGTAGTAGTAGTAGTAGTGTATAGTAGTAGTATATAATAGTAGTAAATAGTAGTGGTATATAGTAGTAGTAAAAAGTAGTAGTATATAGTAGTAGTATATAGTAGTAGTGGTAGTAGTAGTAGTAGTAGTAGTAGTAGTAAAAGTATATAGTAGTAGTACATAATAGTAGTACATAGTAGTAGTATATAGTAGTAGTAGATAGTAGTAGTAGATAGTAGTGGTATTTAGTAGTAGTAGATAGTAGTAGTATATAGTAGTAGTATTTAGTAGTAGTAATATAGTAGTAGTATATAGTAGTAGTAGATAGTAGTAGTAGATAGTAGTAGTAGATAGTAGTAGATAGTAGTAGATAGTAGTAGTAGTAGATAGTAGTAGTAGTAATAGTAGTAGTAGTCGTAGTAGTAGTAGTAGTACTAGTACTAGTACTAGTACTAGTACTAGTAGTAGTAGTAGTAGTAGTCGTAGTCGTAGTCGTAGTCCTAGTANTAGTAGTAGTAGTAGTAGTAGTAGTAGTAGTACTAGTGTATAGTAGTAGTATTTAATAGTAGTAAATAGTAGTGGTATATAGTAGTAGTAAAAAGTAGTAGTATATAGTAGTAGTATTTAGTAGTAGTAGTAGTAGTAGTAGTAGTAGTAGTAGTAAAAGTATATAGTAGTAGTACATAATAGTAGTACATAGTAGTAGTATATAGTAGTAGTAGATAGTAGTAGNTAGTAGTATATAGTAGTAGTAGATAGTAGTAGTAGATAGTAGTGGTATTTAGTAGTAGTAGATAGTAGTAGTATATAGTAGTAGTATTTAGTAGTAGTATATAGTAGTAGTATATAGTAGTAGTAGATAGTAGTAGTATATAGTAGTAGTATTTAGTAGTAGTAAATAGTAGTAATATATAGTAGTAGTATATAGTAGTAGTATATAGTAGTAGTAGTACATAGTAGTAGTAGATAGTAGTAGTAGATAGTAGTAGTAGTAGTAGTAGTAGTAGTAGTAGTAGTAGTAGTAGTAGTAGTAGTCGTAGTCGTAGTAGTAGTAGTAGTCGTAGTAGTCGTAGTAGTAGTAGTAGTACTAGTACTAGTACTAGTACTAGTACTAGTAGTAGTAGTAGTAGTAGTCGTAGTCGTAGTCGTAGTCCTAGTANCTAGTACTAGTACTAGTACTAGTACTAGTAGTAGTAGTAGTAGTAGTCGTAGTCGTAGTCGTAGTCCTAGTAGTAGTAGTAGTAGTAGTAGTAGTAGTAGTAGTAGTAGTACTAGTGTATAGTAGTAGTATTTAATAGTAGTAAATAGTAGTGGTATATAGTAGTAGTAAAAAGTAGT
>BGPT01004112.1:6870-20886 GCA_003297045.1 Symbiodinium sp. clade C Y103
GGTAGGTACATATGTATCATCATAAAGGTCATGACCCAGGAAAAGTGTTGCGTCAGCGCAATGGTGGACCAGGAGACATGTTGGTCCATATAAAGGTTGCGGAACAGGATTTAAGTTTGTTTGCCCAGGAAATTGCAACTTATCTTGGAGCTAAATCCGTTGGGTTGTACCCGTAGGAAATCAATTTCCAAAGGTTGTGGACCAGAAGCGTTAAGGCATTTTTTTCNGTTGTACCCGTAGGAAATCAATTTCCAAAGGTTGTGGACCAGAAGCGTTAAGGCATTTTTTTCCAGGATGTGGACCCTTTTGACCGGTACGACCGGGGAGTATATATGCATAGGTTTCACATGCTTGTTCTTTGTTGCAATTCATTAGCCTCAGGCACAGCTGGCAAATGTGAAGCATTGTGGTTGAAGGGTGTGTCTTAGGAGTCGCAAAGACTGCAGAAATTTCACGGGTCGTCCCTTGGATCTGTGTCCGCTCATGTTACACATGCACCTGAGAAGTTGCTTCATGAAGATGCCAGTGCTAAGGAAACAAGAGTTGCAAACCTTTTTTTTTGGCTGCAAGAGTTTCGCCACCCGTACCGTCCATGCAGGGCGTATTTGAGTCACTGACCTGTCTGCTGCTGCTGCGTTTAGTGAATGCAAGCCTCCCACCAATTCTGGGGCCTTGGCGAAACATTAGCTGCGCCTCTCTAGATTTTTATCATGAGGCGTGGTGTCTGAGAAGCTTGGGCAGGTTGTCTTGTGCTGAGAGTAGGAAGTTGAGGCGAGTCCTGCCCTGACAGGTGTTTTCGCCATACCCACTACCCGACGAAGCTGTGCTGCTCTTGAGGCAGTTCTTACTGATGGATGCTGAACTTGAGTGGCATGCCTTGGTCAAAGCACAGTCAGCGATGAGGGACGCTTGGAGTCGCTTTGTTCGATCTGCTGCTAATCCGGAAGCTATTTGCGAATGCTACTATGTGCGGCGTATTCTTCGACGTGAGACCCCTGAGATGAAAGATGCAGACAAAGCCGAGCGCGTGTGGGCCATGCTGGACGCAGCTTCTGTGTCAGAAGATCCCAGGTTGGCGGTGGAGGTTGGTGCCCAGATTTCCCAGGTGCCTGGTGCCGACGTGTGGGAAATCTCCCGCCGTGTGGGAAATCAAAAATGTTGGTAGATTTCCTTTTTCAATAAAGTAGTTGTTTTGTAGGTTCCATAAAATGAGCTATCGTCATCAAAGTACCAGTAAATGAGGAAGATAGATCAGTGGTTTAGCGGTGAGATGAAGAACTAAGTGTATCCCCACATGACTGTATCACTCAAGGTATAGCTTGCATATTGGCATGTGATGCCCGTGGAACGCCAGGAACGGGCTGACATGATGCCGCGGCTGGAGTCAGGAGCGAGCGGCAGCGCCTCGCCCTTTTCCACACTGAGTCCTGGCTATTGCGCCGTGGAGGAACATGCAGAGCGAGCCGAGCAGGACGGGGATCACGTGCGTGGTGGGAATGACATGGGTATCAGTAAGTGACTGAGATTCAAAATATGATGATATGAGTTTGAAGGACGGGAGATCTAGTGGTCATATAATGCCATCGGCGCAAATAGTGTCAGCATCAATTCATGGATTTAGTATGGTCAAGTTCTGACAAACATATAGTAAGAATGGAGTAACTATGATGATATGAAGAGTTTCATGAGAAAATCCAAGACGTAGACCGGTGCTTCAGCGTTTGTAGGAAATACCAATCGGGTCCCCACAGTACCGCATCACCCTGGGCAAAGCTTTCACAGTTGCATGTGACACCCCTGGAACCCCAGGTCAATGCTGATGTGATGCCGTCTTTGGATGCACGAGCGAGCGGCTGTGCCCTGCCGGAACTACACTGGAGTCCTGGCGTTTGCGCCGTGGAGGAACAACCAGAGCGAGCCGAGCAGGACTGGGATCACGTGTCAGGTTCAAGGAATGACATGGGTAGAAGNAGCCAGGGAGATCAAGTTGGCATATAAGGACCAAGAAATCAGACTATGGGGAAAGAATGGTGACACGAAGGGACAGTAGCGAGATATCAGTAACATCCAGCGATAATGAAATGCATGTTCAGATACTGTCATCGGCGCAAACAATGTCAGCATCAATTTATGGATTCAATATGGTCATGTTTTGACAAACATGTAATAAGTATGGGGTATCTATGATGATATGAAGGGTTTCATGTGAAAATCTAAGAGGCTGACCGGTGATTGAGTATGATTGAAAAGATGATGATATGAGTAGGAAGCCAGGGAGATCAAGTTGGCATATAACGACCAAGAAATCAGACTATGGGGAAAGAATGGTGACACGAAGGGACAGTAGCGAGATATCAGTTTTCATCCAGCGATAATGAAATGCATGTTCAGATACTGTCATCGGCGCAAACAATGTCAGCATCAATTTATGGATTCAGTATGGTCATGTTTTGACAAACATGTAATAAGTATGGGGTATCTATGATGATATGAAGGGTTTCATGTGAAAATCTAAGAGGCTGACCGGTGATTCAGCGTTTGAAGTAAATACCAACTGGTTCCCCACAGTACCGCAGCACCCCTGGTAAAGCTTTCACAGTAGCATGTGTTGCCCCTGGAACCCCAGGTCAATGCTGATGTGATTCCGTCTTTGGATGCACGAGCGAGCGGCTGTGCTTTGCCGGAGCCACACTGGAGTCCTGGCGTTTGCGCCGTGGAGGAACAACCAGAACGAGCCGAGCAGGACTGGGATGACGTGTCAGATTCAAGGAATGACATGGGTAGAAGTAACAATATCAGCATCAATTTATGGATTCAGTATGGTCATGTTTTGACAAACATGTAATAAGTATGGGGTATCTANTCAGCATCAATTTATGGATTCAGTATGGTCATGTTTTGACAAACATGTAATAAGTATGGGGTATCTATGATGATATGAAGGGTTTCATGTGAAAATCTAAGAGGCTGACCGGTGATTCAGCGTTTGAAGTAAATACCAACTGGTTCCCCACAGTACCGCAGCACCCCTGGNGATATGAAGGGTTTCATGTGAAAATCTAAGAGGCTGACCGGTGATTCAGCGTTTGAAGTAAATACCAACTGGTTCCCCACAGTACCGCAGCACCCCTGGCAAAGCTTTCACAGTAGCATGTGTTGCCCCTGGAACCCCAGGTCAATGCTGATGTGATGCCGTCTTTGGATGCACGAGCGAGCGGCTGTGCTTTGCCGGAGCCACACTGGAGTCCTGGCGTTTGCGCCGTGGAGGAACAACCAGAGCGAGCCGAGCAGGACTGGGATCACGTGTCAGGTTCAAGGAATGACNCTGGAGTCCTGGCGTTTGCGCCGTGGAGGAACAACCAGAGCGAGCCGAGCAGGACTGGGATCACGTGTCAGGTTCAAGGAATGACATGGGTAGAAGTAAGTGAGTATGATTGAAAAGATGATGATATGAGTAGGAAGCCAGGGAGATCAAGTTGGCATATAAGGACCAAGAAATCAGACTATGGGGAAAGAATGGTGACACGAAGGGACAGTAGCGAGATATCAGTAACATCCANAGCCAGGGAGATCAAGTTGGCATATAAGGACCAAGAAATCAGACTATGGGGAAAGAATGGTGACACGAAGGGACAGTAGCGAGATATCAGTAACATCCACCAATAATGAAATGCATGTTCAGAGAACCAAATGAAAGAAGTAGACCGGTGATTCGGCGGTGGCAGCAAAAACCAACTTGTTCCCCGCAGCACCTTATCTCACCGGGTGTTGCTTGCATAGTTGCATGTGATGGTCCTGGCACTCCAGGTAAATGCTGATGTGATGCCGGTCTTGGAGGCACGAGCGAGTGGCCAGGCGGTGCCGGTGCCGCACTGGAGTCCTGGCATCTGCGCCGCGGAGGAACAACCAGAGCGAGCCATGCAGGACTGGGATCACGTTGCAGGTTGAAGGAATGACATGGGTATAAGCAAGTGACTTTGAATTCCAAACATGATGGTATGCGTATGAAGGAAAGGAGTTCGAGTGGTCAAGTCAGGAAAAGAAAACTGAATAAGGAGTATGAATAGTGACATGAAGGGATAGTATTGAGATATCATTGAGATCCATCCAGAGTGAAATGCAGTTTCAGTAAATAGCATGGCGCAAGAAGATGGCGCAAGAAGATGCAGGATAATTCTATGGATTTAGTAGGCTACACGCGGATAGAAACCCGCGTCGTTTCGTGCATCACAGCATTTCTGTGTTGTTTCTTGGATTTCGTGATTCATGTTCCGCAGCCATTTGCATGTTATTTTTTCCTGCGTTTTCCTATGCAATTTCATCATGCCTCTTCATGCAAACAAATTTCATCTGTCAACAAAGCAAACTTCATGTGCGGAAAGGTGACAATCAGGCACCGCCAAATTATCAATCTATGTGTAGGCAAAAGTTTTGCAGCATTAAGGTTGTACATGTTGTAAGTGCAAGAGAAGATTAGCGTAGCGTAGCATGACATGTGTGTGTGTGAGTGCAAGTGCAAGAGAAGAGCAGCGTAGCGTAGCATGACGTGTGTGTGTGTGTGCAAGTGCAAGAGAAGATCAGCGTAGCGTAGCATGACGTGCGCGCGTGTGTGTGTGCGTGTGCAAGTGCAAGAGAAGATCAGCGTAGCGTAGTATGACGTGTGTGTGCAAGTGCAAGAGAAGAGCAGCGTAGCGTAGCATGACGTGTGCGTGCAAGTGCAAGAGAAGATCAGCGTAGCGTAGCATGACGTGTGTGTGTGTGTGCAAGTGCAAGAGAAGATCAGCGTAGCGTAGTATGACGTGTGCGTGCAAGTGCAAGAGAAGAGCAGCGTAGCGTAGCAAAACGTGTGCGTGCAAGTGCAAGAGAAGATCAGCGTAGCGTAGCATGACGTGTGTGTGTGCAAGTGCAAGAGAAGATCAGCGTAGCGTAGTATGACGTGTGCGTGCAAGTGCAAGAAAAGATCAGCGTAGCGTAGCATGACGTGTGTGTGTGCAAGTGCAAGAGAAGATCAGCGCAGCGTAGTATGACGTGTGCGTGCAAGTGCAAGAGAAGATCAGCGTAGCGTAGCATGACGTGTGTGTGTGCAAGTGCAAGAGAAGATCAGCGCAGCGTAGTATGACGTGTGCGTGCAAGTGCAAGAGAAGATNGCGTAGCGTAGCATGACGTGTGTGTGTGCAAGTGCAAGAGAAGATCAGCGCAGCGTAGTATGACGTGTGCGTGCAAGTGCAAGAGAAGATCAGCATAGCGTAGCATGACGTGTGTGTGCATGTAGACGCCCCACCCCACCCCTCCCCACCCCACCCGAAATGACCTATATACAAATTGTATTGCGGGTTTATACCCGCGTGTAGGGTATTAGTATGGTGATGTTTTTTACAAACATGTAGTAAGTTTGGGGTCGCAATGGTTATATGAAGGGGTTTCAAGGGGATGTCAGCGAGATAAGGCAATGATGTCGTGGTGAGCAAAAAAGTCGATTGCCCCACATAAGAGCGACACCAATGACAGCGGTATGGGAAAGCAGATATGATAGAATGTTGTCGAAAATCATCGTCCCCTCCGTCCAATGTATGTGCGGGCGGAGGCTGCACTTGACGAAGTTGCGCAAGACGGCTCTTGCTCGGATGTGGTTGCTCAGTCGGAGACCTCGGAGATCTTTTCGGACCTGTGCGGTGATGAGAGTCCACCGCATGCTGCGATCAAGAGAGCCCGTTTAGCGCCTGACCCTATCCTTTTGCAAAGTCACCGAAATCTTCTTGTCACTGCAGCTCGTCCTATGTTCGTCTCATGTAATTTGTGAAACCTATGGGGTGAGGGGGACTTGTGCCGGGTTGTGCTGTAGTGCATGATGGACAGTTTCAGGCATGTCCGGCTAATTTGCGGCGTACCATGAGGCTCTACAAGACAAGCTCTTTGGGTGCGATGACGGTCTTGCTGTGGATGTGCCAATGGTGTCGCAGGAAATCTTGGCTGCCGACCCTGTCGTGGCGGATCTGTCGGAAGCGGTGCATGGTTGGATCGAATATTCAGAATGCAAGGCTGAGGCTGATGAAGTGCAGATGCCTGTCCTAGAAGAGGCAGCTAGGGGAGGCTCCGCCGCTGTTGTGCCCCGGCAGAGTCGTGGCGCGCTGGTTGGCAGGCAGTTCAAATTCGGCAGTTGCCCTATTCATGCGTGCGCGCGTTCAGCGCACGTCTTCTCGGCAGATGCATCCAGGGAACGGCGTGGAAGAGCCTTTGTGTGCCTTGTCTCGAGAACATGTTTCTTTGCATTCGCACGGCAAAGACACTTGAGCATGCATAGGTGTCACATCATCAAAGAAAACCATTATTGAATGAGAAGTTGTTAAAAAAAGTGATAGGTAGACAAATAGAAAGATAGATTTATGAGTTAAGGAGATAAGTCTGGTCGCTTCGCGAGGACAACCGCCCGCACCTGAGTGTTGGCTTGGGAGTTCCAAAGTTGGAGCATGTTGGTCCAATGTTGGCTCTATGTTGGGCCGTGTTGGGCCCATGTTGGGCCGATGTTGAGCCATATTGGGCCCATGCTGGGCAGATGTTGAGCCATGTTGGGCTTATGTTGGTCCTATGTTGGGCTGTGTTGGGCCCAGGTTGGGCCTTGTTGAGGCTATATTGGGCCCATGTTGGGCCCATGTTGAGGCATGTTGGGCCCATGTTGGGCCTATGTTGAGGGTGTTGGGCCTATGTTTGGCCCACGTTGGGCCATGTTGAGCCCAAGTTTGGCAACTACGTCGATTTCAGAACCTGTCCAAAAGCGTGGGAAAACCCACGATTGTAGAGGAAAAAAGGGCCCCCCTCCCCTATCGCAATGGCTTACGGATCATGCTGGCAACAAAAAACGCCTCTGCGCTTTCAGTGCAGGCGGACTCCAATTAGTAGTGCAAATACAAGTACATCTAAAGAGTTCCGACCCTGAGCGCCGGGCATGTCCCTGGCGCGAGCATGATGCATTGCTTGTTGGATCACGTTGTCCCCAGTTTCAGCCAGGATCTGCAACTTGTGGTGGAAGTATGAATCTGGTGGTCGTCGCAAGTGCTGGCACATGGAAAAGGCCACAGCACAGCAATTTAGCGTGTTCCCGAAGATGCTGAAGGAGAAATATCAGGATCTCCGCATCAGCCTTGCACGTGGTGCGGGCGCATGATAGCTTGGTGTCGNTTAGCGTGTTCCCGAAGATGCTGAAGGAGAAATATCAGGATCTCCGCATCAGCCTTGCACGTGGTGCGGGCGCATGATAGCTTGGTGTCGCAGCAAGAAGAAAAAGGAATTGCGTGTCTGAGCAACCATGCTAATCATCCAACAACATCATCCTGTAAATTTCCTGGAAGGCGTGGCTGGGACAGCCGGATCTAGTTATAGTGCTATATGATAAAGTCTTTATTTGATCGTGTGTGGGCGAGAGGAAACGGGAAGCCGTTAATTGTGATGAATGAGATCAAACAATCTTGATTGCAGTTATCTTCCCCCGTCATCATCAACTGCAGCCTATTTGTTGTTTAAAATGAGGCTATTTGCAATAGGCTGTTGAAGGCTTCGGAGACAACCATAGAGTAGAGTCTGTAGGCTAAGCGCATAGCTGAGTGACTAACTTGCAACCTGAGAAGACGCCCTAACTGATCCTCGTTACCCCAACCCCACCCCACCCCCCAACCCCAACGCCATGCTGGCCAAGACGTGGATAGCAAATGACCGCGGCATCTTTACCAGGAACGTCAGAAGCACCCCACCACACCCCCCACCCCCCCTCCCAACCCCACCCNCCACCCCCCCCCACCCCCCAAGCCCCCTAATTAGAAACCCTGAAGGTAGCTAGGAGGTACAAGTGACCCAGAATCGGAGTCGTAAGTGACCCCTCGGAGTCGCAAGTGACCCGGAGTCGCAAGTGACCCAATTTCGGAGTCGCAAGTGACCCCATTGCCATGTGTAGTGTGTATAAAGATGTACATATGTATACATACATACATACATGCATACATACATACATACATACATACATACATACATACATACATACATACATATATATTTAGATGCGAACATATGCGAACATGTATAAATACACACATGTATAGATATATACATATGTGCATACGTCTAGAGATACACGTATATAAATATATATATTTATATGTATATGTCTATATACATATGTCTACATATATGTATATATATACATTTATCTACACATGTCTATCTATATATATATATATGTCTATATATGTATGCTGTATATATGTATATGTCTATATATATATATATATATGTCTAGATATATGTCTATGTATTCATAAGAATATATATATATATATATGTACACCCGTATATGTATATGTACATGTATATGTATATGTATATGTTTATGTTTATGTTTGAATTTGAATTTGTGTATATATACAAATCAATGTATACATATGTCTATGCGTGTCTATACGTATATATATATATATATGTCACTGTATGTCCAGAATGTATATATATATGTATACACATATATTTGTATATGTACAAATGTATAACTAACTAGACATGCATATAGACTTGTACATAATGTGTATATGAATACCTATACACGTATGTATGTATGTGTATATATATATACATATATATATATATATACATAGATATATACACCTGTCCATACATGTATGTATGCGTATATCCACACATATTTAATCTTATATATACATGTACATGTACTATACATGTAATATATGTATATATATGGAGAAATGGGTGTTCTAGCAGACACAGATCAGGACAATTGCAGTAGCCAAACGCACCACTCCGTTGCTCGAGAATCACTATATACTGAAAATGGTCGGGAACACATATCTTCTTGGGGCAAGGCTATAGATTGTGGCTTCTTCAAACACCTTGGATTTCCCAGGCAGTTGATTCAGGTGGGGTCTGAGTCTCGTTGGACCCAGGAAGTGAAAGAAGAGGTGGTCAGCGACGAAGAAAAAGAGGAAAAGAAACCTGGCTGGAAATAGACACGATGCACAGAATGTTACCCTCTGGTAATTTAACATAGCTATTGAAAATGGACCATTTATAGTTGATTTTCCCATAAAAAATGGTGATTTTCCATAGTTATGTAACAGTTTACCAGAGGGTACATCCCTATACATCCCTTAGTTTCATTGGTGGAACCAACGACAGATTGTAAGTCTGGCGCCATTCATTGGACCTTTCTAGTTCACCTCTTGGACCCAGGCAGAGTTTGGCATCCGAATGAAGCGAATTGAATCGTGATCATTGCATATCCCGATTCAGTCCAAGGAGGGATTGTTCCTTGTTTCATGAAAATCACCAGCTGGAGATTCCTTGGGCAATCTGGAATCTAACATTCTTTTTTCCCTGCTTGATACAGTTGGATAAGTCGGTATCAGGTAACTATCTTCTATCCTCCCCTGTCATCCCCCGTCCCTCTCAATTTCTCTTGTGGACGGAACCCGCCTTTGGCACACTCCGTTGGCATACTCTAGTATTCCAGAGGATAGTTGAGTCAGGCTCGTTGCTGAAATTGATGGCGATTCGAACAATAAGCCAACTTAAGTGGCGCAACTTTGCCAATTTTTCATAGACTACATCAACAGCCATTGGAAATGATATGTCTCATGCGCTTTTCATTGGTTGAACTGTCACTTTTGGCACTCATATACCCTCTGGTAAACCAACATAACTATGGAAAGTCACGATTTTTAATGGGAAAATCAACTATAAATGGCCATTTTCAATAGCTATGTTAAATTCCCAGAGGGTAATTAAATGGGCATTTGTTTGGTTGGTGAAGCCACTATCTTGGCTCTGGGACAAAAGGTCCAATCCAAGCTCCAATTGAAGCGCCGAGGCTGGGAACTTGGGTCAAGGGGTCCTGCACAAGTGAGGAGTTTTGATGGACGGAAATTCACGGATTCAACGAATAGTTCAACGGCTACTTGCGGGAGCAGTTCCACTTATAAGATCTTGTCAGTGGTTGTAGAACAGTATAGAACCATATAGAACCATAGTTGTCGGATTCTAACTTATTGGGTTGATTACAATGCTATTACAATGGTTACACCCATTTATAACTCCAACTGCAACTCCAAGTACTTTATCCACAAACACGCCCAAAAACAGGGCCTCCAGGGAGCCGGCCGGGATGAGCACGGGGATCCTGGGGCGGAGGATAAACCAGGAACGTTTTAGTGATATCCAAGTTGGGTGCATGACCAACGGGTGACAAGAATATGTTTTCGTTTTTCCCCAGCAAAATTTGTCACATAGCTCTCGCTCTAACCATCCTTTTGGTTGACGCAACGTTGAGCAACCAATCCGCAGAAATCCCATTGTCATAGCTTCGTTTTTGCTCACCTCAGTTGGTGTAAGTCATAGAGTTTGGAATGGTCAGACCATTCAGTGCATCCAGTAGAAGCCCCTGAAAAGTTCTGCTTTCCTTATTCTTTCGCAGGACAGGGTCAGGGTTGCATGACTCTTAAACCACCTCCAGCTGAAAGGCAACCGCAGCGGCATGCTTGAATGAAAGTTACCCTCTATGTATTCTTGGCAAGTGGCTGTGGAGTTACTAGCACCTGTATTATGTGTGCTCTAGATAGATACAGAATGTTTCAATAGTATTCTATGGTCTGATGTGATCCGGTATGACAGGATACAATAGAATAAGATATGAAACGACACAACAGGATATGACACAACAACTTATGACATGATATGATATGACATGATATGATATGACACGATACGATCTGATCTGATTGATATGATACGAAATGATATGACAAGATGACACCGTACAGAAACGATATGATGCCATATGATATGATGCCATGTGATATGATGCTATGTGACATGATATTGTGTGATATGATATTAGGTAACATGAAACCATTTGATAGAGAATATAAGATGATACGATGTGATAGAAAACAGAATGCGTACATGAGTGATACGAGTAAATACGTCTGTATAGCAATGCAGTGTAATGTAGGGTAATCTAAATGTACACATACATGTAAATGTAAAGGTACGGTATCTGTGATGGAATGGCATCGAATGGCATGGAATGGCATGGCATTGCATGGTATGTAGGTAATGAAAGTACTGCATGTAATGTATGTAGTGTATATAATGTATGTAATGTAACATGTATGTAATGTACGTAGTGTATGTAATGTATGTAATGTATGTAGTGTATGCAATGTATGTAATGTATGTAATGTATGCAATGTAAAATATGTATTGCAATATATGTAATGTATGTAATGTGCGTAGTGTATCTTATATATGTAATACATGTAATGTGTGTAACGTACGTACTGTATTGCATGCAATGCATGTGACGCATGTAATGTATGTAATATATGTAATGCACGTAATGTATGTAGTGTATGCAATGTATGTACTGTATGTATATAATGTATGTATATAATATATGTAATGTTTGCACTGCAATGTACTGCAATGTACTGCAACATATGTCAACGCATGTCAATGCATGTAATACATGTAATGCAATGGATGTAAATATGTATTGTAATACATGTAATGTATGTAGTGCATGTACGGAATGCATCTACTGACCACATATGTAGTGGAATCAATGCATGTCCTGTATGCAATGCATGCAATGTATCTAATGTATGTATGTAGGAATGTTGTTTCTTGTATCTTACTCCTATCAACCAATCTTGCGGAAATGTACCCACATGAATAGCCTTTGCACCTAGACTTTCCATTATATATTCCTGATGAATGCTGATTTCAAATGATTCTAAGCTACTTTCATGAAAATATACTATCCCTGGGCACAACTTCGGACATGTTTGCTCAAAGCTTGAGCGTTTTTCAGAGATGAGAAACGGCACAAAAAAGGACAACAGAGCTATAGTAAGCAGATTCCTTCAATTGTCCTCGGGATCCATTCTCACAAAGGTAATTCCGTAGCTGATTTTGACCTCCCCAGATGTAATAGGCACAAAAAAGTCTGTGCGTTTTCTGGCCGTCCCTGACTAGCATGTATGTACGTATGTACATGTATGTACTATATGTATTACTTATATGAAATGTGATGTGATGTAATGTGAATCAATGTAGTGCAATATGATGTGATGTGACGCGATGCTATGTAATGTATGTATAGTGTATATCTATAAATGTACACATAATCATCTACCTAAATGCATATTCACCGTACGTGCTTGTTCTAGTGCATACTCGTGTTTTCTACTATTATTGTGGCATCACCAAATGTCTCAAGTGATGCTCCAGTGAGTCACTTTTGCCAAGAAGATGCAGTAAGGCTTGGCTGCGGCGGCCTAGAACATATTTGGACCGAAACTATTTGCGGGTCATGGTCGGTCATCGATTTTGTTCTGTTGGAGATTTATTGTAAAGACAGAAACACATCAATAGTAGATGAACATTGTCACACATCTTCCCTTGACGCAGCAGGGTCTGATGTTTTATCGTAGAAATGCCACATTCAAGTAGGTAGTTGAGCGGCAGCAGTGCTTCAACGAAATGGGACATGTCCAATTCTTTTTTGCATCAGCTGTAGAGAATAATAAATAACATCATTTGAATTTCTTAATCTGAAACGCACAAGTTGATTTGAAGCGTTTGCTGCTATCAAGCTTCTGACAAGCTGGGTGTTGAAATGAATCGCTTCTATCTCCCAGTTTATAAGCTTTTGACTTGAACAGATGGGAACAAAATTGCCTCATCTGGCAGTCCAGAATTCTCAGATTGGATTCTGTGCCAAACAAGTGGCAGCTGAAAGGCTTTGATACCCAGCCAGTCTTAGTGGTGACCCGCGCAGCGTTGGACAAAAAAAACCTCCGGCCACGGGGAGTTTTGACCAGGAAAAATGGATGAAACATGGCGGGTTAAACCAGAAAAACAGCCCCATGTACACCCCTTGCTCTTGGGGCCACTCTTAGATTTCTAACCACCAGGGACCGAGATGCCGGAGCCAGGTCGCTGCCGGTCGGAATGATCCGCGATCGGCTCGGGGAGGTGATTGCCTTGGGTCTGATTTAAGAGTGTGATCCCAGCAAAAACACAGCAAGTTATCCAAGTTGCACCTCACAATGTTGGTCACATACTGGTAATTCTGGTAATTTTTTCAGGTCACCATGATTGGTAGGTAAATCATCGACTTTCACGGGCCATCTTCCATAGCAAACGGTTGAACCGAATCGGTATGAATTCTGGATAGTGGAATTACCGGAGGCTTCCATTCCCATTCGTGTTGGCTCCATCCTATATTCCAATGATGTTCCCATTCATTAGATTCCCGCTACATCCCTTCATTCTCCTTTGTATATGTAGTACACCATGCAATTTCGGTCAGCTCAGTACACCTTGAGGACTTTTCGCTTTTTCGCCGAGGCATTGGAAAAGACACGTCCAAAAACACAGCACTTCTATCTATAGTGAAATCTATATGGATTTGTTTGAACATGTTGAATACCCCCCCAATTGTGGCTATTTAATAGGTGAAAATGATGACACACCACTGGATTTAAGGGTACCCTTTTTCAGACAAACCCATATGTACTTAACACACACACACATACATAGACATACTATGCACGCATACATGTATGCATGTATGTATATATATATATACACATACACAATTATATATATATACACATATATATATATACATGTATATATATATACATGTGTATATATATATATACATGTATATATATACACATGTATATATATATACACATGTGTATATGCATACATACATACATACGTACGTACGTACGTACGTACGTACGTACGTACGTACGTACATACATACATACATATGTACATACATACATACGTACGTACGTACATACGTACGTACGTACGTACGTACGTACGTACATACATACATACATACATATGTACATACATACATACATACATACATACATACATACATACATACATACATACATACATACATACATACATACATACATACATACATACATA
>BGPT01004115.1:8527-25728 GCA_003297045.1 Symbiodinium sp. clade C Y103
AACGTTTGAAGAGTCACTGCGTTTACTCTGCATCTCTTCTAAAGGAAGAGAAGACATGATGATGTCAAACCTTTTGTGGTTTGGCTCAAGTCTGAGCTGGTGAAAAAGAGCTGACCGCCGCTCTTGCGNGCATCTCTTCTAAAGGAAGAGAAGACATGATGATGTCAAACCTTTTGTGGTTTGGCTCAAGTCTGAGCTGGTGAAAAAGAGCTGACCGCCGCTCTTGCGTTTTTCATATGCCCGGCTCTCAGTTCCGCTCCGCAACGGAACACAAGAGTATGCAACAATGATGCAATGTCCTGGGTCGACGCGGTTTCCCTTGTGCGGCTGGTAGCCAGCGTTGGGTGTCTTTCAGATGAGGAACAGCTCTTTCACAAGGTCTACAGGGTTTCACCTTGTTTTGGCTTACAGGAGAAGTACCATTTTATTTACATCTCAGTAACAATGCAGCAGGACTTGAAGACAAGCAGTCGAACCTGCTATCAGAATTTTCGTTCGATTGCTGCGGTTGATGGCAATCCGTGACGGTGAGCCCTCCATATGCCGTATTCGATTCATTTCAAGTGACTTTGTTTGCATTTCTTCAGAACACTGAGCTAGCAAAAGCTTGATGGTCATTGTTGGAAGAATCTGGCAAATCTTTGCCGAGGGCGTGAAGTTTCATTTGCGATGTGGCAATTGAAAGTTCTATGTGAGAAATACAGAAGCCCGGTGAACAGAGCTGAAAGAGAAGATTCGAAAGTTGACGAGTTGGAACCGACAGCTGGAGTAAATAAGTAGATGGCGCTGTTGAATCGTCTTCAATTTTTGACGCAGAAAATGGACCAGCTGCTTCTTTTCATCGTGCTGCAATGTTTTTCAGTTAATGTCAGTTGTGTGCACTGCTTTTTTCGATTTTCTGAATCCATTCTAACTTAGGCTTTTTCCTCGGTAGCGCACGCTGGCTCACGGCCTTGTCTCATTGGACAAGAAAATGAAGTACAAGTGAACAGAAAAGTACCAAGGATTCGCAAGGGAAACTGAAACTACCAGCCTTGCTTAGAAGTTCTGCAGGATGCAATAGCGGCCATAAGAAAGGACCTTAAGTACTTTGCCTGATAGGTAAGCCACCTATAGTCCATAGAATGCCCTGTAGGTCTTCCACTTGACTTCTGTCGTACCATCTAAAATCACACTGTGCATAGCACGAGCCTTCTGCAAATTTCCTCCTGTTCCAACTTGGCCAATGCATCCCGCCTCAGTGTGGAGAAGCAGGCCAGACTTGCCTTGCAAGAGTGCTCAGTTATCATTTCGTGGATTCCAGGGTCACATGGATGTAGGATCAGATTTGTGCGTTTTTTTTTTGGACCGGTTTGGTTCACCTCGCGATGCCACAGCCAAACGACACCTCCCTCCTGGGGGGGGGTTGGGCGGCCCCAATTAGGGAGAATGAGTCCGAAATTTGACGGAACGCTGCTCCTTCAATAGAGCGGTCTGTGGAGTTTTGGAACATGAGTCGATCAGCTGATGACTTACAATTTTCAAATGACTTAGCTGCGAATGGCGGCAAGATGACTGGGGTAACTGTTGACTGCTACTAGTATTGTCAACAGTAATGTCAACGATTTGTGTCTGAGAACAAGATCAGTAGTCAAAATTTTCTGCCACTTCTCCCCGCTGGGCGCGGGTGATGGAGTTTGGGCACATTGGACTACTGTGCCAGAGAAGTGGTGGTCGATCCTGGACATCCATGCCGAGTGCCCTACTGATGACGATCTGCTGGCTGGCATTGACATCTTTGATGACTGGCAATGTCTTTGGCAACTCTGCATTTTCTATGGATGGTTGCCGGACGGCCTTCGGCTCCTCTTCTCGGACCTGTACTGAGCGCCGGGCGTTTGTCATTTCATTTTTGTTTGTTTTCTGTTCCGTTTCATTCATTTGACAAGTGACACAGGCCTTGTGCCAGCGTGCGCTTATTCCGAGCAAAAAAAGATTTGTGCGTTTTTGTTTTGCTTTTGGATGTTTTGCTTGTTATTTGTGAATCATTTGAAACGTTTCTGGATCAAACAATCAAACAAACAAACACATGTTCGTGATTTTGTCGCAGTTTTGTTATTTGAGATGCGCTTGCATTTGCATGTGAGCTGGCACTTGTGACTTGCGCGGTTTGTTTTGGGGGGTTTGGCCAAACACACCAACACCGACCATCAATGTCATCAGTTGATGTTCTTTGTGAGTGCATGTTTGCATGCTCATGGATGTTGTTTGTTTGCCTGAGATCGGACATTCAAGTGACAGTGCACCGTTTCGACAAGTGACATGTCAATGTGACTTATAAGTCTTCAGGGTAGTTGTGCAGATCTTTGTAAGTCTGTTGATAACAGCATCGGTAGATCGGTCATACTTGCACGAGAAAACATGTACAGAGCGGCAAGGTCATCGAAAATTGAAAACTTGCATGTCGATGTCGATGCGTCAATACTACATCATTGCAATGATGCAGTACGCGATCCATTGTCAAAGGTGGTTAAACCTCAATCCTGTACACGTGTGACACCGTGAACCAAACCAACTGAATGTGCAGTTTTTTGCTTTCTGGATGTTGTCTTTTTACTGTCATTTTTTTGCTCGGAAATAGCGCACGCTGGCTCAAAGCCTGTGTCCCACAACAGTACAGAAAAGAGCGAAAACAAGTGTTCTCACAAACCAAAAAGGAAACGGCGATGTTGTCTTTTCACTGTCAAACTTTGAGCACTTGCAGTGAAACAAACTTTCTCAAGAAAATGTATGTATGAATGATTCTATGTTAGCACCGTGGCCTGGCTGAGTGGTGGGTGGGTGGGTTTTGCATCCTACGCGCCGCGTAGTTTTCGATCACCCACCCACTCACCACTCTCAATTTTCCCATCAACACTTGTCGTCTGGGTATCACCGTCGTAAAAGGCTAGTCCCCCAGCCATATCCCGGTGGGGACTTGAATCATCGCCAATCTTGACGCAGAAAATGAACCAGGTGCTTCTTTTCATCGTGCTGCCATGTTTTTCAGGTGATGTCAGTTTTGTGCACTTGTGCTTTTTCGATTTTCCGAATCCGTTTTAAATTTTCGGGACGAATGCGTGAGACGAAGTTTGGCGATCGACAGGAAAGGTTCTGGACACCTGTGTGTGTTTTGGTGTTGGGTTCACGCGCGCGCCTTTTCGCTTCTTGCTTTCACACTCTTATTATCATTGCGAGAGACTGCTGTACACGCGTAATCTGTTGGGAGTGGTGAGGTTTGAAAATAAGATATGAGGCTTTACTGGAATGAAGTTCAGCAAGCCGAAACGGATTCTTTCATGGGAGCCCAACGAGATGTTGCATGCTGTGCATCAAGAAGCAAGAAAGACTGCTGCAGACTCCACAAGTCAAGTTGAGCAGTACAACAACGAGATGAGTGTCTTGGAGGACTACATCGACACAATGCGATTTGGTGTGGTGGAGATTGGCGGTTTTGTCACGCATCATGAGCTGACCCAGCAACAGCGAGGTTCAATGCTCACACAGGAGAGAGCCGACATGGTGATGTTTGATATGAGACAGAGAATGCCAGTAACACAGATACACCGCCAAGGTCTTCAAATGTGACAGCATACTCTGGTGTGCCCAGCAGCTTAGCTGGACCTTCTTCCAGTGTGGCCTTGCCAACAGCTCCAAGTGGTGGATCAAATGCAGAAGCACGAGCATGGGCGCGTGGAGTCTGGTATGAAGGTGGAGAAGAAGAGTCACCAGTCCATGACCCAATGGCTGGAGATGATGATACGGAGGCTGATGGCCAAATGACGCGGCTGGTGAACAAGTTGAGAGATCTGCAGAGCAGAGCGCTGGCTGAGGAGAAGTTTGATGATGCCTCAGAATTTCAATCTGCAATTATGTTGATGTTGAATGCAGCTGGGAGCAATGCAGGTCTCAGCATGGAGGTGGTGACTGGTATTCAGACATGTTTCCAGAGAGGTTTTATCCAAAAGCAAGGAACTGAGGGCAAACGGAGTTGGCAGACATGTTTCAAACTCATGCGCAAGATTTCAAAGCTTAATGCGTTGAGTTTCAAGATCCAATTTTTGCAGGTAGCTTGATAGAGAAAAGATCTATGCAGTTGTTTGCTATTGGAGAGGATGCTTCCCGCCGTGGACATCCTCGCCTGAGCTGCAATGACCTGCTATTTCCAGCTAGCTAGGTTTTGCCAATTTGTTCACCTTTTACAGTTTCTTATTCATGACCACGAGTCCGAGTCCTTGCTTGTGTTTTTTCTCGCTGATGCCTATTTTCCCTTCCTGGCTCTGCCGCCCAAGTTGCTGTCCCAGCATTTACTGGGACGTGCGGATTGACTCGCATGGTCTCTGCCTGCCTGACAGTGTCCTCTTTTGTTGGTCCTGCATTTTCTAAGCTTTGCGGATCGGCACCCACCTGTCAGGGGCAGCTCTTTCTTTGTCCACACCTTCCCACATGCGGTCGGTTTGTTGTTCCTTTCGAGACCTTGCCCTTTTGTAAGAATATAATAATATTGCTATTGGAGAGGATGCCGGGCAATCCATAAACCCGACGGATGAGTGTTTTTCTTTTGAAAGATCCCAAAAGGGATACAGTGCAAAAAATCAGCTTGACTTTGAGCTGTGGCTGCAAAATCAAGAGGAGGAGTGCGAACTTTTTGCAGTCTTGCTCATGGAATGGATTGGATGACAGGCACAAATCAGAGAAGTGACGCTCACAAAACGAGAAGTGTAACAGTTGGAAGTCACAGACATTTCATGGTGAAATCTCCATGGTTTCAGGCCCAAAGTTGCATAGCAAAATAGAGTGACTGCCCTTGCGGTGTTTTTTTTCGTATTTTCAAATGCAGTCATGCAAAAAATCAGAGGTGTTTTCCAGAGACGATACAGGTATCATCGAAATCGAGGACTTGAGGAACGTGCAGATCGATATCAGGTGTATGTTCAAGTCATGCAAAGCCTGATGCAATGAATTTGGAATCCTCTGAAAGGATGCAAGTCCAAACGCAATGTTTGGGCTGAAGCGTTTTGGATGAGATGTGTGAATCCTTGAGCAAACATCAAGGCTTCAAGGAGCAGTGTGAAAACTGGTGGAGCCTACTCATGGGATTGACATAGACAAGAATGACACGCGCAAATCAAGAACTGTTGCATGTTTACTCAGTTGCAATCCCGGTCCATAGGTAGTACAGACATGTCAGTTGCATGGGCAATTGCACAAATCGAGGGGTGTTTCACTTCGGGGTGTCTGCAGGCGCTTCTGATCTCGGGAAAAGTCGCATGGTAGCGGAGCTGTGATCCATAGGTGTCAGCTCCAGCCAGGACCCAAGCTGGATCTGATACCATTAAAACAGGACCCAACCCCAAAAAGGGTTTAGCGCAATATGTGTTTCTGGTATCTCTGCAGATTGCAATCACTGCTTGAGACTGGACTTCGAGCGTTGGGACTGGATTTCATTGCACTGACCTGCAAGTGGTTTTACAACAGTTTCTGCCTTGGACGTTTTTGCACTGCGGTTTGGTGGACATCCATTTGACTGTTTTCCCTGGAGTGTTGGCATGGCAACTCCAGAAGCAGTGCAGATTTTGGATGCAGTGACGCGTGCAGCGAACGCGGCAGCAGAAGCAGCTCAGGCTCTGAGGGAGTCAAACGAGCAGGCCAGTTGAGTCGTAGTGGATTCAGTGAGGCCAGCAAGGTGGCCAAATGCCCAGAACCTTTTGGGAACTCCAATAGCTCAGAGGACCAGGCAGCATGGCTTGACTTCTCTTTCAGTTTTAAACAGTGGCTTTTTTACGCAGATGCAGCCTTTGAGAATGACGTGGATTTTGTTGAGAAGCACTTGGAAGCTCCAGTTTCTTTCACAGATACAGCTGAAGGAACAGCCTCGGAGTTGCGTGCCAAGAAACTTTTCGCCATTTTGAGTGGGTTGCTCCTCCATAGACCTCTGAAAATTCTGAAACAGGTGCCCAACAACAACGGACTGGAAGTGTGGCGTCAACTCACCAGCATTTTCATTCCAAAAACGAAAACGAGGGCTCTTGGAATTTTGATTGCGCTCATGTGGCACCCAGCAGTCACGAAGGAGAAGACTCTGCTAGAACAAATCCATGGGTTGCAGCGTTTGGCAGATGCGTATCAAAAGGCCAGTGGGCAATGGTTTCAGATGACCTTCTTCTCACTACGTTGGTGAAATGTTTGCCCAAGCAGATCCAACAACATGTGCAGCTTGGGATGAGTGAAGAGACAACGTTTGAGGACATCAAGGAGAAGGTAGTGGCATTCGAACGTCTCAGCTCCACGTGGGCCAAAGAGCGTGTTTACTCTGAACTTGGGATGGTAACAAGTTACAGCAGTGAGAACAATGGTCCTGGTCCAATGGAGATCAACTATGTGGCCAAAGGCAAAGGCAAGAGCAAAGGGTCCAAAGGCAAAGGATCCCCGAAAGGGAAAGGCAAGGACAAAGGCAAGCCGAAAGATTCCAAAGGCAAGGGCAAGTCACAGTCGAGTGGCAAAGGCTATGCAGCTGCACCCGCCAAAAGGTGGTAGCAAAAGTCAGGGCAAAGGTACTGATGCTGCAAACCAATGCAATTACTGTGGTAAGTTTGGCCATTGGAAACGAGACTGCAGAAAGTTTCAAGCCGACAAAGCAAATGGACAGGTTCGACAGGTGGACGGTGACAGCAGCCAACATGCTGCATCGAGTCCAGGTGGTTCCAGCGCAGCTCAGCATTCACCAAGTGCAACTTCCTACAAATCTGCAGGAAATGTGAACCGTGTTGCGTTCAACGATAGCACCGTCATCATCGAGGATTTGACTGAGTTTTCACAGTGCGGTTCTTCTTTGCATGGCTCACTGCGTATGGTTTGTGCTTGTTCTTCGAAGTTTGCACAGTTTGACATGGCATGCACTGACAATGATGATTCATGGACTTTTGCACCTGCTTTTGAGGATGAGCCCATTCAAGTTCAGCATGTGCGCATGATGTCCTTTTCAGGTGAAACTGCGTCAGAAATCATTCTGGATTCAGGTGCCGATACAAGTGCGTTGCCCTTAGCATACGGTGATGTCGGTGAGTCTTGCATGCATGAAATTGGTGCACAGGATTTCATAGATGCTCAAGGTGGCAAGCTTGACATTCGTGACACAAGGCTTGCAACAGTGGATCTAGGGAATGGTGTTGTGTTGAGAGAGCGGTTCATCATTGCCAACATCAGCAGTCCACTCCTTGCACTTGGACACATTGTCAGAGCTGGCTGGGAACTCAATCACATGGCAGATGGTGTGTACTTGGTAAAGAACGACAAAGCCATCAGTGTGAACTTCAAGCGCAATTCCTTGTGTGTTCAGGGCTGTATCTGGATGGTCTCTGAGGACGACGTTTTCAGTCCGAAAGCCTCTCGTGTCGAGCCTTCACCAGCTGCAATTCGTGCCATTCATCTTGAGCCTGTTCTCAGAAAGTTGCTGCCAGGTTGGAGCAAGATCAATCCACAACTGTATGCATTGACAACTCGACGTGCCAGGTTTGTGGATACAACCATTTGTCCAGCAACTGAGATGATGTGGTTGCGTGCTACTTTAGTTTTTCGAAATGGCATTGGTTGGGAATTAGTTTTCAGAACCCATCAGTGAGTTGGAAGATCTGGAAGGTGAAATCTACGATCCAGAGAGCGTCATTGAAGTTTTGACACTGGCACATGTGCATTGCGTTGCAAGTGAAGACCTTGGTTTCAGGTTCATTGAAGGTGAGCAACGTCCTTTCTTTGACGACGATGTGCCTGAGGAACCAGGTCCTCCACAGCCAGTCATAGAGGAACCAGCTGCAGTGCCAGAAGCAGAGCCTCTGGATGAAGATCGTGTGGTTCCCTACCAGGATGAAAGCTCAGTGACAGTTGATGGCATTGTGTTCACGGCCGGTTGCACTGCACTTGGATTGTCGAAACGTGGATCCAAGAAAGACTGCATGAAACGTATGGTTGAGGTTGTGAAGACACGTGAACTGATGGAGGCACAGGCTGTTGAGGCCAAGCTCAAACAGGATGTGGAACGACATGCAATTCCTCAGTCGAAGCCTGTTGCACCCTCAGATGCAGAACGTGCTGCACACAATCTGACGCATGAGCCCTATCAACCTTGGTGTTCTTTGTGTGTGGCGCATAACAGAGTCATGAGACAGTGGGTCACAGTGTCATTTCTTTTGACTTCTTCTATTGCAATCGGATGAAAGACGAATCAGACAAGCTGACAGTGTTGATTGTCTCTGACCGTGACACTGGACTCTGTGCTGCAATGCCAACACTGCAGAAGGGCGGCAAGAGCCTCAACTATTTGGTGACAGAAATGTGCAGATTTGTTGTGCAGTGTGGGCATACAGCGGTTGGTTTACGTTGTGACAGTGAGCCTAGCACTTTGGCGCTTCTGGAAGCTGTGAAGAAAGCTCTTGCAGGTTTGCGCATCATTGTGTTTCCTGAACCTGCGCCTACAGGTGACCATCGTGCAAATGGCGCAGCTGAGGCTATGGTGGCCACAATCAGGAACAAGGCCAACTTGCTTGTTTCTCAGATCGAAGAGGCCACTGGGTGCAAAGAGCCTATCTTTGGATGCCTTCACCCGGTCTATGCATGGGCCATCATACACAGCAGCTGGATCCACAATCGATATGTGGTGAAACAAACCATGACTGGTTTCGAACGTGCAACAGGTCGTCATTACACAGGCAAGGTGGCATTCTTTGGAGAGTCTGTTTTGGGGTATCTGCGCACGAGTCAGAAGGGACTACCCCAATGGCGCAGAGCAATCTGGTTGTCGAAGTCTGCAACCAACGATTGTCATATCCTGGGAACAGAGAAAGGCTTGTTTGTGACCAGGTCAATCAGAAGGTTGCCGGAGTCATTCCAACTGGCACCATTGGGTGAAGTGACAACAGCACCATGGGACTATGGTTATGCAAGTTTGGAACATTGACTGGTTTATGCAAAAAGGTCCGCACCTCCAGTTGGAATTGCAATTGGTGATTTCAAGTTGGACGACACAGATGCCTTGGCAGTTCGTAAATATGCAAGGGCACATCCATTTGAGGATGTTGATCCAAAGGCGCTCTCAACCGAGGCGGGGGTGACAGATGCAGATGCCAGTTTGGCTGATGGACAGCAGTCTCAACAAGCTGATCTTCCTTCTTCTTCAACTCCTTTTGGTGGTGATTCAAACATGGCGCATGGTGAGAGTGCCCCAGTCACACCTTTGGGGCATGGTGAGAAGCATGATACCGAGCATGACCAAGAAGGCAGTGCGGCAAAGAAATCTCATGTCGAAACCTCAGCCGAGCATGGCAATGTTGTGCCGCAAACTCCAGTTGAAGGTGTTGAGTTGTTGGATGACACACCTTTCGAACAAATGGCATCGCCACAGAAAGCTGGACGACATGACGAGAAACAAGGTGGTGTCAATTTGCTTTGGTGCATCCGCAACATTGAGTGTCTGGACTTTGGTGCATCCGCAACATTGAGTGTCTGGACATTGAACCTGATGTTCCTTTGCAGTGTGACGATGTGGATACTCTGATCCAGCATGAGCTTAGTTTGAATGATGACCCCTACGAGGAAGGGCTGGACTTGGACAAGAGCTTGAAAGAGCTCAGTTTTCCATACTCTGCACAGGAACCCAATGTTTCAGCTGATGAACTTCAAAGATTGGATGCGATTGCTGACATGGTTGAGGTCCAAAGACTGTTTGGACTTGAGGTTTTGCAGGAGGACATTTTGCCCTACGAGACCAAATCCGTCAGCAATCGTTTTGTGCGAACATGGAGGGAGAAAAAGGATCAGGCTGGAAACCCAATATGGCTTCCAAGGAGTCGACTATAGTCGCTCGTGAGTATACGTGGTTACAGCCAGACAGGGAGTCGTTGTTTTCTCCAGCAACTTCAAACATAGCCAGCAGAATCCTTCCAATTTGCTTCTTGAGTCTTCGAGAACACCAGGATGCGGTGATGGTTTCGATTGCCGTGAAAGATGCATTCCTGACTGTGAAGCAGGAGGTGCCCACACATGTGAGTTGCACAGATGCAGCAGGCTCTACAGTGAGCTACAGCTTGGGGCGTGTCTTGCCTGGGCAGAGAGACGGCAGCTTGCTTTGGTACAAGGACCTTGCAAAGTTTGTCCGAGAGTGCAGCTTGGAGATGATGGAGTTCAAGTCTTACCCAAGCATCCTCAAGAGCAAGCTTGGTGAGTGCTTTCTGATGATCCATGTGGACGACCTACTTGTGGTTGGCGCCCGAAAAGCTGTGATGGAAGAGTTGATCCCTGCGCTCAAAAGCAAATACAGCGTTTCCGTGGAGACAATGAGCAAAGGCGGGGACGAAGTATGCTTCCTGAAAAGGACACATGTTGGATGATGGGAGGATGCTCATCAAGTGCCACCACAAACACCAAGGCAAGAAAACGCCAGGTCACTCGGACTTTGAGAATCCAGATGACTCCAGAGAACTCTCTGCAAGTGATGCGTCAGTTTATCGATCGTGTGTGGGTATTCTTCTCTACTTGTCAGGCGACCTTCCGCAGTGCCAGTACGTGATCAGGTATCTCTCCACTTTCTCTTCAAAGCCCACGGAGAAAGCCATGGTGGTGTTGAAACACTTGGTTGGCTACATGTGCAGCCATTCAGACACTTGCGTTTCTTTGAAGTGGAAAGGTCCGGAAAGGTGTCCATGCTGGAATTTTCAGGACCTATGATGGGGATGTTCCAACAATGGAAATTTTCAGTGATGCGGTTGGGCAGCTGATCGACAGACACGTAGATCGGTTTCTGGAAGTATCATCTTCTTTGGTACATGCATGGTGTACTCCTCCTCTCGAACTCAGAAGGTGGTATCTCTGTCGAGCGCAGAGTCAGAAACATATGCTGCGGCTTCAGCTGTCATGGATGCAATCTTGATTCATGGAATCCTCACATGGCTTCTTCAACTTCACATTGTGATGTGGCTCCATTTGGACAGTTCAGCATCAAGAGGCATTTTGTCACGAAAAGGTGTAGGACGACTCACCTCAGTTGCAGAGTGTTGTGGTTGCAGGACTTAGTGAGTGAACGTCTTTTGATAGTGAGATCGGTTCTTGGTACTCTCAATCCAGCTGATGTGGGGACAAAGAGACTTTCAGCTTCACGTTTGCAATCTCTGTCGTTCCTTTTGGGCTTATATTCAATCAGCAGCGGCACTCTGGTGGGATCGAACGACCCAGGGGGAATTTTCCAACAATCCCCAGCAAGGCAGCAGCAGATCAGACTTCGACTCAGCGCCTTGGGCTTAGCAACAATGACCCAGCTGCAAGGATGTTCTGACAACATGACTGTTGACCACTTCACCAGCTCTAGCTTTCGAGCCATGGAAATCGTTGCAGCAGATGGGCAGTTCGAAGTGAAGTTCCTCATCACTTGGCTGCTTATGCTGGTAGGCTACGGTGTCTACATGAGTTGGACCCTGGGAGGCAGCAAAACAAGTTTTGCCCATCACGATGGACATGCCGAAGATTTTGAAGCAGCTGCGGGGATGACAGAATGCTCAACTTCGAGTGAAGCCCCAGAAGCTGAACCTGAATGGGAACCGCCAGCTTTCTCACCTGAAGGGTTGCTACACTGGCTCTACCAAAGGTGCGCTGGACGAGAAGAGCGAGCTGCTATGAGCAGGAATCCGACCAGGCTGGAAAAGTACAGACAGCTGAAGATTTGTTTGAGGGACATGTTGAACTTCCTCCACCACGCCACACCGGTGGAGTATCAACGTGCTCATGAGATGCTCCATATGATTGGAGATTTGTCAGAGGATGAGGCTTCTCCTACTGCGCAGGAGAATGAGGGCATCGACCTGTCAGCAGCGGCAGCCACTACAGCAGCTGCGGGTATGGCTATGGCCATGTCTGGATGCGATGGAGACGGAGAAGTGCAAGGGAAACCCATGGTAAGTTTCCAAACCTCAGTGCTCATGGGTTGGACTATGTTGTGCTGCTTGTACACATGGTGGATGCTGCGTGCAGGTACATGGCAGAAGGGGCCTATGGCACCACAGCCATTGCCCACTACGGTGCGGATCCCTGAAGGACCTCCAATCAAAGAGGTACCCATGCCACAGGCTGAAGGTTGGGTGACGCTTACTACAATCAGGATCCTTGGAAGGTTGGGTCGAGCTCGAGCATGTGGCAACATTGGTCGACGATGATGACGACGATGATGAGAGCATGGGCCGAAACAGAATCTGAACGCAGAGCTCGCTATGGAAGAGATCCGATGGAAAAGTGCTCAGACCCTGAATACTGGGCACTGGTCAACCATGGACCGCCAGACTCAGATGATGCCCAAGAATTCTGACATGAATGGAGGCTTGAAGACTCTGAGCGTGGCAGTGCGCCAAGGAAGCCAGTTGGGATTTCAGGCACAAAATCTGAAACCCGATTGCAGCGCAAAGTTTTTCACCAAGCAAATTGCGCAGAGCTCCAATAGAAGTGAGAACATGGACTAACAACAGTCCTAAGGAGCAAACAGTAGTGATATCTGCCCATAGGCGATATCAAGGCGGGGTGTTGCATGTTTACTCAGTTGCAATCCCTGTCCATAGGTAGTACAGACCTGTCAGTTGCATAGGCAATTGCGCAAATCGAGAAGCGTTTCATTTCAGGATGTCTGCAGGCGCTTCTGATCTCAGGAAAAGTCGCAAGAACAAGTGCAACAGTGTCAATTTCAGCACTCACATGAATACCATGGAATGCATTGATCCGTGAGGCCCTTTTCGGCACAAAAAGGTGAGCGCGTTTTGCTCCGTGCCTTCGCAGTTTGACATGTCGGACCGTTTTATTTGGCATGTAATTTGAAAACACCGCGGTTTTTAGTGTCGGTTTGTTTTTGGCGCGAACGTTTGGCGCACGTTGTAAATTTGTGGTGTGCTAATATTCTTCGCTTAGTGGTGTTGTGGAACAAATTTTGGAAGCAATGGAATGGAAAAATAATGATTGTTGCGGGTCCAGAGGTGCAGTTTATGTATACGTAAATTAGTTGGGCTACAGCCCTGTCTTGGTAATCCGTCCGGTGGCTAGGGAAGGCGTGGTGATAGGGGGCCGTCCAAAATGCGGAAATGTGGGAAATCTGCGGTGACATTGTGGCATTGTTTTAAGGTTTGAAAAACAAAGATGAAATTGAATCCTTGAATTTTCAAAATCTCAATGTTGAACTCTCGGATGTGGATGCGGCCATGGGCGCGGTTGATTTTAAGGATGTTTGTCATAAACAATCAAGCAACAAAACCTGTTACGAAATCAGGTTTGATATGTTTCAAGGATTGGAAACAAAACAGAGTGTTTAGCAGCAACATGTCACTCCAAAACACATCCTCCTTCTTGCGAACAATGCAATAACATTTTTTTGGGCGTGTGATTTCATCATGGTCTTCCTATTCAGGTGGATGCGGTCCGATTTGGACAAAAAACAACGTGAATAATGTGGGAATCAAAATGTTTTGGAGGAGGGTTCATATTCCTGGACTACCCCAAAACACCTAATTATACATTGCAACACAACATGCGAGGATATTGTGGGGAACCAACGAAAACGCCGGAACAACGCACTAAAATGTTTGGTTCATTTCTTTGAATGTCACCGTGTGCGGGACTTGACCTGGGTCGGTTTTGCAGTGTTTGTTTGATGGCTGTAATTTAAGGTCACCAAGGGAACAAATCTGAACGGATTGGATTCAATGGTCCGAAGGTGTCAATTTGGGACATTCTTTTCATTTCCAATTTGTGACCGAAAATTCAATGTTAGAACTGCACGTCCATGCTACATGATGTAATTTGGAGGTATTCAAACTTGGAAATTTTGTATGTTGTGAGATTAAATACGATTGTATGTGTTCTGTGACGAATGATTTGGTGGTTTGGTATAGTGCATCACTACAGAGAAACAAATGCCACAAATGTGGATAATACCAACAGCGCCGACAGGCACCCTTGGTTAGGAAGTTTAGATATTACTTGTCCGTTGTTTCGTTCATCACGTCCATAGAATCAATCGATGGCGCGGCAAGTCCGGAAAATTCGCCGACCACTCAAAATACTTTCGACCATATGGACTATATGCAAAAATCACTCAGACCAGATTGCTGCGACTTGATATGTGCACATCCCCAATCACACTCTGCGTCACCTAATGTGGTAGTTGGGTAAATGAAATCAAATTGTTTTGTGGGAATGATAGGTGGCATTGCAATTGAAAAATCATTGAACCAAACACAGGCACATTGCAAGATGCCACTCGACTTGACGAAACAATGTACTTGACTTTCACATCCCCAACCTTGGATGGGTAGTTTAATCCTTGAATTTTTTGCTATAGATGGAAAATAACTATGACCAACAAAAAAAATGTGAACTAGCAAAGATTGACCATGTTCAATAGGACACCTGTAAATCCAATGGTTTGCATCATTCTGTTGGACTTGTACATTATCGGATGGGTGGCATCTGGCACGAGCCATGATCTCACTGGTTGTCCCCATGTGTTCACTATTCCAGTGTTTGAAGTGTGAAACCAACAAATTGAAGGTATATGCGGTTCTGCATCGTTGACCGACATGACGACAATGTTTGCTCATTGATTGCATCATGGTGAATCTGGGTTCAAAGTTTGCTTAAAGAAACCGGTGGGTGTAGGCCAAGCCGAAACTTAAGGCCGGGAACATGCATTGAATTTTGCAATCCCTGGCATCAAGAACTGCTTTGGTTTTCACATTGGGAATCTAGCTGGATCAGAACACGTGATGGGATTGGGGCAGTTTTCCCTTTTTTTTTTGGCACAAGTGAACCTGGAAGGCGGCCATGGCAGAAGAGTTCGCAAAGTTCAAACGTTTTGAGTACCGCAACTTGTTGGCAATTAGTCTTGCGACATGTCATTTTTGGATAACAGTTTCTTATATCCTGTTTGAATTTGGTTCATTCGTTGTTTTTTATGCACATTTCTTCGCAGGCACGAATTCCAACTTGGCCAAGTCCCCAGTTGCCGGATGAATCAAACTTGATTTGGATATTGTAGATTTGGGTAAGTCATCAACATATTTTCTTCATTTTCTCATGGAACAAGATCTCTTCAAATTCTTCCGTAGCCCCCGAAATCCGAAAGAAACAATCTCCCTTTGCTTTTGATCCTTTCAAGGGCCTTGTGCTGTTTAGTTTTGTTCAACAAAGCGAAAGAGTGAATCTTTCTAAGAACACCAGGTGTTGCAGCGAGAAGGTGCTGCTCCATCGCAAAATGAACCGACAGGCGGACATGATGTGACAGCACAAAAGGACTGTTAAAAACATGTGATGCAATGTGGTGTTTCATACCTCTGTCATTTCTATTCCTTTTCAAAACCGTTTTTGCTTAGTCTTATGGTCTCGGAGTTGCTGCGCTTGAATTTGATCTCGACAATCCGTAGGCGAGCCTGAATCCCTTCGTGGCAGGGTATACCAGAAGTCAGCAACTCGAACAACTCGAACAACTCGAGCAACTCAGAAATTGCTCCAATCCAATTGCAGTTGCATCAGTCCATCAGCTCAGGATGGGTGACCTTGTGCAGTACGAGAAACCAAAGGCCATTTTGATCCATTCTGCCATTCTGCTGTTTCTTCCAGTGGAAGGTTGCGTTTCTGCAGTTTCAGATCATGTTGCTCTTGTGTAGCTCTTATGTTGTCTTGTCCCGGAAGGAAATCGAAGAGTTTAAGGAGAAAAAGAAGAAGCGACTCGAGGATCACATGGACTCGAAACAATTTTGCACACCTGCAGCGACTCACATGGACACTTCCTGCAATGTGGACACTTCCTGCCGACAGGAGAAGCGAAAGGAGGAAGATGTTGTCTCCAAAAAGGCTTTGGACTTGTGTTTTTGTTTTTTTTTGGGAATCCCTGCAACGAATCATCCAATATAGTGACAGACACCCACTTAGAACGTCATTTGGAAAAAAAAACACAATTTTCATTTGCAGTTAAATATACATGTGTTGTGAAATCTGCACTGTTTGGATGATTTTAATGCAGCCAGTCTTTTTGTCGCACAAGCAGCAACCCAGTCTGGTTCCGAATTTCAGGCTAGGATGGACATCAACAAAGGTGAGACTGTGCTCAGTACAGTCAGATGCTTAAGGGAGAAAATGGGAGAAAGATTGTTCGCAACTCTTCAAGAGCGCAATGGAAGTAAGACCCCAGGCAAACAAGCAGACAGGTGTAGGTCACTGCAGATGGCACATTTTTAGACGAATTTCTGTAAGATAACAAGTGCACCAAGGATGTCACGGAGATGCAGATCTACCGACCACGTACAGCTCAAACCAAAGCAGTGTACGAGATGCTGCTGAACCGTTTGACACTAAGCGAGTCACGTCGAGTCATGTCGAGTCCTCGACTCCACAGAAAAATGAAAGCTGCAGGTCTTCAGCAGCCACTTGGTGACCAGGCACATAGGAAACGAGGAAAACAATGAAAAACAATGAAAAACAATGAAAAACATGACCATTGATGACGATGATGGCAATGAGAAAAAACATATATATTATACCATATCATGTATATATATTATACCATATCATGTATATATTAGGACAAGCGTTGGCCTCTTTATTTGGCCTTTGTGTGAGATTCCCAGAACTATTCCTGAATTTCCCAAAGCTATTCCTAAATGTCCAAGANGCTATTCCTAACTTTCCAAGAACAATTCCATGAAAACACAACTATACTTCTCAACATCAACCAAATCCACTGAATATCAGATAGTCCTTTCCCGCCCCGATTGAGATCGTTTTTCAAAACAGATTTGGGTTAGGATCCATTTGGTTGGCTAGCGCGCACCAGTTGTTTGTTGTCAACAATTTTATTTACCTTCTGTGGCTGGCGCAACATTGCAAAGCAAAGCGTTGAAAAATGTTTTTCGGGCTGTCGTACTTTCAAGAGTTTGAGCCAAGGCATCTAAGCCATAGGATGATCTACCAAACGAAGGACATGTGGCATGAAACATGGCACAGGAGTTATCATCCTGCTCAACTGGGCCAACATCGATATTCCTTTGGCCATTGCTTCTTATCCAACAACTCTGGTTTTGGGGCAGCACTCATATTCCCATCACTTGTAACCTGAACATGATAAAACCACCAGGCGTGAAGTGTAGTAAGCCCCAAATACTACT
>BGPT01004118.1:8243-20840 GCA_003297045.1 Symbiodinium sp. clade C Y103
ACGAATGATTGTATGGTGATTGGGATCACTCTCATGCTTGCAGGAGTGAGAAAACACAACACTTGAAACCCAGCAGAAGTGGATATCTTCACAAAGACAGATTTGGACAAATGAAGCGTTTTCTTAAGACCATGACAATTTGACAGGGGCCTCTTTGCTCACTCAAGATGCTTCTTTGTCTATCCTGCGGTGGACTGCGCATCTTGAATGCAATGGTAGTAACCTGTACGAATGGTATCAATCTATAACTCCAAGATTAGTTGGGGATAGGTTGAAGAGTCAAAACCTATGCTCTTCCATATTGAGGGTTTGAGATCCATAGATCCAAACTATTTCGGTTTGATCCCCCCTGATGAATTCACCTCCCAGGTGACTCCAAGGATCCGTGTGGCGAAGATCATCCTTGGTGTCTGAAAGCCATGGAATCATGATGAAAACCGGTGGAATCAAGGGGATGGAGACCCATATTTTCAGACAAGGCTTTATTTGGTGTCGGAGTGCTTCTGCCCCNTGGAATCATGATGAAAACCGGTGGAATCAAGGGGATGGAGACCCATATTTTCAGACAAGGCTTTATTTGGTGTCGGAGTGCTTCTGCCCCGACTGAACAATTATGAGAACATGACAGCATTACTGATGATAAAAAATGTCTTTCGGAGCCCCATTCATATTTCAAAAGACCAGACACCATGGTGGATGGGGATGAAACCACATATGATTGGTACATTTTGGGTCCATGGGACATCGGATTCTCCACCACCACAAATTCTGTAGTGCTACACAACTAGTGCGCAGCGATTCCAGCCACTTGCTGGGCTCAATCCTCACTGAAATAGAGAGAAACCGAGAAATCCCATGCAACGGATGTTCATCATTTTGGGTTCTGGTTTCAGCATTNTTTGCAGTGTTCATCAAGTGTCCCATGTTTGCTGAACAATGAAACAAAGCTCCCTAGGCCCCAGGAGCGGAGCTGCATGGCAGTACATAGCCATGCTTATCATTCCTCTGAACGTTTTGATGATGGCTCCAGTGCTTCATATTCTCAGTGCCAGCAAAAACTGACAGGCACAAGAGACACCAAAGAGCAGTTCCCGGNATCATTCCTCTGAACGTTTTGATGATGGCTCCAGTGCTTCATATTCTCAGTGCCAGCAAAAACTGACAGGCACAAGAGACACCAAAGAGCAGTTCCCGGTGCCAGGCCTTTCATTTCATGCCTCGGAGCAGAGGTGCGAACAACAGTAACATCTGGGGCTCACGATTATTCAACCCCCAAAAACGATATGGGTAGAACAAAATATTAGGGAACAAATGCCTACGCCTGTGCGCGCCCAGCGGTGATCTTTTAGACAGCCAAACGAAAAAACAAATACCTGTCCTGTCCGTGCGTAATCTGATAATCTATGATAATNTGCCTACGCCTGTGCGCGCCCAGCGGTGATCTTTTAGACAGCCAAACGAAAAAACAAATACCTGTCCTGTCCGTGCGTAATCTGATAATCTATGATAATTTGATTTGTTCTTGAAGGCCATTGAAATTGAATGGGTGGCACTGCGGTTCAACCAAAAGAATTCCATGATGGTCCCCGAATCAATTCTGTAGATTCAATCAAATTCATGGTAGATCGGTGCTCAGTTGCTAGTTTTTGGATTTTTTGCTTTGTGATGATGATTTGGAATGGGTCTAGGCTTCATAACTCATATTGTCCAAAATCGGATGTGTAAATATCCCATAATTAATATCCCACCAGTGCCAGCAGTTTCACCATGCTTTACCCGTTTCATCCGTGGACATTCCCACCTATTTTGCCATTGGGCTGCTGCAGTGCTTTGGGCCCCACCCGCGCAGCCAAGAGGCTTTGCCCATCATCAAGTTCACGATTTCTGTGTTGCCTTTCTCTCTCGCATAATCCAAAGGCGTTTGGCCTCGGAAGCACAGCTGACATTCGAACTGGCCCCTCCAATGATGTATCACTTCAACTGATCATCATTTGCACTGCAAAATTTTAACAAGTGATGATTCAATGTGTGGAAACCTTTGTCTTATTCTTCACATTAGCTCACGGGTAATTATCCAAGAAGAATCCCTTCTGCGGATGTCAAAGACATTGATGAACTCCAAAGCCTATACGGTTTCAACAAAACGTGCTACGTTCGCAACATGACTGAGACACGGCCCAAAATCACAGCTCTTGAACTTCAGCAGAACTAGTGAATGAAGAGGGAAGCATGCGATTGAGATAATGTGAAATCAATTGAAGTCCCATATCACATATCCATGTCTGTAATTTGACAGACCAAGAAATGTCACAAGACATGCCACACATTGAACTGCAGCACATTTGCGGTTGCCGGTGAAAACCGAAACGGTGACATCGGCTGAGGCCCCCAGCCGTTCAAGTTGTCCTTGATGTCCACCGAGGCCTTCGCGGCCGACAGCAGCTTGGCGCTCTCCACGGAGTCGTTCATTGCTGCAGCATGCAGCGGAGTCCAACCTGGGCAGCCGCCACGGACGTCCAAGGCACCGTCCAAAGCACTGCTCCCAGCTCTGAGCTCCCGGGCCCCAGCTGTCCTGGACGTCCACGGCCGCGCCCTCCGCCAGGAGAAAGGCGACGACCGCCGTGTGGTCGCCATCTGCTGCCATGTGCAGCGCGGCGCCGCCCTCGAAGAGTTGGTCCAGGCAGCCGCGGTCGCGGCGGAGGTGGCCCCGGACCGCCGCCAGGTCGCCGTCAACGGCCGCTGCGGCGATGTTGTCGTCTCGGCGCACTCAGAGAAGGCACTCGGCGTCTCACGGACGACACACCGACTGAGGCCCGGACATTCCGCCGCAGCTGCTTCGTCGGCTGCGACTTGTTCTGGATCTTCCGGATCTTCCTGGTGTCACAGCTCTCGACATGATGTTGCCATGAACAGTTTCAGACAACTTCATAACAACTCATGAGTCACCACCGAAACTTAGGGCAAAGTAACACACACTTTGAAGATTTCATCTGCTATTGCAATGCATGACGATGATGAAGGTGGATGGGGAGGCAGGAACCTTCGGGACCAACCTGCTCCCTTTTGGTTTCCGTCCAGCTACTCCGACCACTGGAGAACAAATTCACTCACGGGAATGCAAACTGTTGAAGCAACAACGCTGGAATCACAGAATCACAAGGTTGAAACAAATATATAAGCATTTTCCAACTTTAGACTTGATCTTCAATCAAGGAACTGCTATTGCAAAGCAAAATCCACACTTCATCTCGCTTTATTTATATCATATAATAGCTTTGAAAACCAGCAAAGCACGAAGCAACCACAGATTAAAGNACTGCTATTGCAAAGCAAAATCCACACTTCATCTCGCTTTATTTATATCATATAATAGCTTTGAAAACCAGCAAAGCACGAAGCAACCACAGATTAAAGCAGAAAAAATCGAAGAGTCAGAGTTGCAGGCAGTACAGGAGCACAAATTCCTACCGTGCAAATAAAATCGCACATCTGGAATCACCACCCCCGCAACACCAGCTGGAAACATTCTGCTCGCTACATCTTGGGCAACACACAACACCCTCGGCCCTTTCTGTCCTTCGCCGGACTACCTGAGCAAATCAAATGGCACAAAGCCCTAGAACTTACAACTAACACCAATCAAACNCAACACACAACACCCTCGGCCCTTTCTGTCCTTCGCCGGACTACCTGAGCAAATCAAATGGCACAAAGCCCTAGAACTTACAACTAACACCAATCAAACGGAGCACCACATCGAACCAAAACTCGAACGTCATCATCATCGCAAACTGACTGGCCGAATTACCAATTTTTTTTTCAAAGAGCTCCATGCTCATCCACTCGCATACCACCTCCACCTTTCGGCCGTTCTGCGTCATCATGTCATCTTTCACGGCCCTTTTCAGATCTGGAATGGCATGGTATTCCTCATCNCATACTAAATTTAAAACGGAAATCAAGAACCAAAACTCTCGCCTCCGGCATCTGCGGATCCACCCGGATTGGATCCCCTGTGGAGGGCAGTGAAACCAACCTGTGTGAATAGTGATCGGTTCATGACATAATCACTCGGCTCTTGCCTGCGCTTAACACACCGTACAAACCCAGCCTGCGCAGATCCACTGGTTGCAGGGCAATTTCTTCTCTGAGAGCCAACAGCTCTGCTGCGCATGGTTAGGAAACNGCTTAACACACCGTACAAACCCAGCCTGCGCAGATCCACTGGTTGCAGGGCAATTTCTTCTCTGAGAGCCAACAGCTCTGCTGCGCATGGTTAGGAAACACATAATCTTTTTCCCTCAATACAATTCCTCTGTCCTGCAAAATAGACAACAAAAACGTAGAAACCAAAATGAAGGGCACAGTTCAAGCATGTTCAAACACAGAAAACGCCNTCCCTCAATACAATTCCTCTGTCCTGCAAAATAGACAACAAAAACGTAGAAACCAAAATGAAGGGCACAGTTCAAGCATGTTCAAACACAGAAAACGCCCTGTGGCCAACAATCCACATCATTATTGAACTGCAATCTGATGTCACAAAGCAAAATGCGTCCCAAACCGTCGAGGCACCAAATCTACGAAGCTGGGTAAACTGCAGGCCTGGCATGGCACTGTCTGAATTTGTGAACTACAAAATGGTNCCAAACCGTCGAGGCACCAAATCTACGAAGCTGGGTAAACTGCAGGCCTGGCATGGCACTGTCTGAATTTGTGAACTACAAAATGGTCCCTGGCAGTTTCACATAGCTATAGAAAATAGCACATTCATCATCTACCTATAGAACATGGTGATTTTCCATAGCTATGTTAAATCATCAGAGGGTAATAGCAAAGAAAACTCTCCAAATTGCAGTGGTATTTCCTAATCATTCCCAACCTTAGAACCCCCGCAAAAAATCTTTTTCTCCTTCTCACGCAGCCGATGGCGATCACAACCAAACTGCCACTCCCCTGATCGATTGATGGGGATCCCCATTTATCGCAAAAAAATAGTTAGTACTAAAGTACCTATTCAGTTCCCAATACTTCACATACACCACCCTCAAAACATAATTTGTGGTTAGATGGAATCATACCCCGTTGTTGTATTCCCATAAAATGGATCGCTTTCAAAGTGGCCATACATCTTCACATGGTTTATCATGGGGTGTCATCAACTTCCCCTATTAACATGCCGATTTACTGAAAGTTGTTCTTTCCCCACTATACCGATATGGTTATCCCCACTATATCTTCCAAAAAACACCTCCCAAAACCGAAGATCTTCACAACAAATCCCATTATACCCCCATGAAATCCTCATTCAAATCCCATTCACATCACATAACAACCCATAAAATTCAATAAAATCAACGAACATCCATGGTTTAACCATGGTTTAACCATGCCCTTTGTTACTTCATCCCCACCGCCACCTTGTGGCCGTTGCCGTTGCCCTCCGCGCAGCGCTGCTCCAGCTGCAGTTGGTTCAGCGGACCGAAGGCCATGGGGGCGCAGGCGCAGCTGGCGGAGTAGCCGGAGGCGGAGCTGTTGCCAAAGGCCACCAACATCATCGCGGGCCTTTGGAGCCATAAAAAAAAGACCACTTGGATGGTGGTAACCAAATAAATGTGTGAAAAATTATGGTAATAAGTATGAATAGACCATAATGATATATATATATATATATATATTGCAAGTATTAAGTAGCAGTGGCATTGTCGTTTCCACGTATATATACAGCACATGTACTAGTAACTAACTACTTGGAGCATCACCGCACGGATTGTAATTGATTCATAATCATAATTTCTGACCCAATTATATATGGAATAACCCCAGGTGGAGCTAGTGCCCGAAAAAAAATGGAGGTTTGGATGCGAAAATCATGGACACTAAAATGGGATTCAATTGGATTTGGGATCGAGGCAATGAATTGATATGGGGATGCACTTTTCTTGGTGATTTCGATGGGTAGACCATGGGTATATACTACCCATAAGTTGGGATGTAGTCTACTACGGGTATATATCCACTAAGAACTGGAACGTCCCAAGAATGAGCTGGACCTGCCATTAAAAACATGGTGAAACAGCTGAAAGCCACAGTAAATATGGGAAATGTTGGATGGTTAAATCATAGTTGTATCATTTGATTGGATTGTTACTAGAAATGCTGGATTGAGGTTTGAGCAGCAAAAGGAAGGTCGATATACGACCTGTGGTAACCATATCGATCAAACTTCAACTTGGATTAAATTCGATTGGTTCTACCATTACAGCAAAAAAACCCATGTTTAGATGATTGTCGATGTTCCCAGCTAGAATCCTTCATTTACTTCGGGGATTTGCCAAAACTCACAGTGATCTCTGGCAACTCTTGGCACATACCGTAGCCTACTGCAGCTGAAGAGCAAACTTTGGCAGCACGCCTCCCTTGGCAACTCGCAACGCTGCCTTAGTTCAGAATATCTATGGGTGAAACTTATGGTAAAGCCATACCATTTGATGTTGATGATCTGTCCATATCTGTCCCCCTGGCTCCACTTTCCTATCAAGACCCAGAAGGGGACAGATCAAAGACTGCTACAGGTGTGTCTCTGAGGTATACCCAAAATTATAGCCATCTTTGTACAAGGGATTTTGTCGATTTCTAAACCATTGGATGTTGTTTTGGCCCAACATTTTCATATGATCAACACTTGGTTGCAAATACCTTCCGGTCGCCAAACCACCACTTGTCAACCCACCAACATCTACCTACCCCATGGTGCTTTTCACTCAAGCTGCAACTCAGGGGGCAATACATATTCGTAGATGCCTCCGGTGGTCCTATCGCGTAGCATGCTCACATACAGCGATCTGTCATGAACCAGAACTGCTGAAGGGCGTAATTCGCCGCAGTCCAAGACTTCTGTGAAATCTGCGTCGCCAGGNGCTCACATACAGCGATCTGTCATGAACCAGAACTGCTGAAGGGCGTAATTCGCCGCAGTCCAAGACTTCTGTGAAATCTGCGTCGCCAGGACGGATGGCCAACACCTTTCTCTGACCAAAGTCAGCAACATAGATAGTTCCAGCTTCGGTTACAAAGAAATACCCTAGGTGAGGTTTTGGCTCTAGGACTTGTCCCACCACAACAGGTGTGAACGACTCAGCTGGATTGAAGCGTAGAATGCGGTTGTTCCTTTCTAGCATATAGATCACTTCTTCCTTGGTGACGAAGATCTGTCTTGCCGAAAACTGCAGGCCTTGTGGAAGAATCTCGGAGTCAATCACCGGCTGGAGCGTCGAGCCCACCAGCTTATCCACAACTTTGCCGTTCCCATGCAGAACGTAGAGCACTCCGCTGGGGGAGCAAGAAAGCGAGTCAGGGTCGAAATCAGCAATCAATCGTCCAAATCCATTTTGAACACCAAAAAGACTCTCTTCGTAATCCCCTATAAAAATCTCTCCGCTGGGCGATATTGCGAGCTCCGAACAGCTAAGCGTCCGATCGATCCCGCCACTACATGCTGCGGACCCACAAGTGTATTGGCAGTCAAGTCACCAGGTTTCCAACAGAGGATGCTGTCTTCACNAAGCGTCCGATCGATCCCGCCACTACATGCTGCGGACCCACAAGTGTATTGGCAGTCAAGTCACCAGGTTTCCAACAGAGGATGCTGTCTTCACAGTCTATAGCGTAAATGGCACCTTCATGCCACACAAAGCGTGACAGGCTGCAGGCAGCACTTCTCGCCCGCTCTCAAATCTGGCGACCAATGGCTCCGTAAACAGTTCCTCTTTGGTTGAAAATGCTTTAGACTTTGCCGGGCCCGCAGCGCTTCGTTCACTTCTCGCTGCAGNAATGGCTCCGTAAACAGTTCCTCTTTGGTTGAAAATGCTTTAGACTTTGCCGGGCCCGCAGCGCTTCGTTCACTTCTCGCTGCAGGTCGCCGGCATTTTGACCGGAGAGAGCGAAGCAGCCCAGCTGAAGCAAATTCTCAACAGAAACGGAGTGGAAATCCACATGTTGCAACAACATTCCCAGAAGGGCCTTTCTGTCCTTGGAGACTTTGAGCCACTTGAAAATACCCACCATATATGAAGTCAAGTAAGGCAAACACGGCTGCTTTAGAAGCAGCGATTTCCACTGGCTGTCCTCGTTGCACTTGGTCTGCTTCAAGAAAGGATCCAGTCAGAAGANATGGGCACGACATTCAGCACCATCAGTGCTCCTCAGCACAACATCACAGAGCTGGTCTTCCATCCAAAATTTCCGAAACTGCTGCAGGATGCTAAGTGAATGCTGGGGCAAGTCTACGTGTCCAACTTTTGCAGCTACCATGGCGCAAAGTGGGTCTTCCACCCTGAGGATCACTAGCCTCGTGTTGCGAGGGGTATGCCAGGGACCTCGTGACCTGGTGAGAATTGTCCATTCGTTGGTGGAAATCTTCGATGANCCTCGTGTTGCGAGGGGTATGCCAGGGACCTCGTGACCTGGTGAGAATTGTCCATTCGTTGGTGGAAATCTTCGATGAGTCACATTCTCAAAATCGAACACATTGGTTTCCCAACTGGAATCCAACCTTGGAAGCTTTTGGTGCATAAGAAAACCTCCATATATTGATGGTTCCGGGAATGCAATGCGATATATACCCTATAGTCCTTCAACTTTGTCTCTTGAGGAAAAAAACAGGGCGGCAGCCAAATCAACGTGAGGAACGCCCACCCGGCCACAACGTTGATGTTCAATCGAGTAGCTCAAGAAACAATGGTAGAATGACCATTCACACACACATATATATATATATATATCTAATACATATTATCGACATACGAAGGAAAGCTTGGTATCTTGGGCACGATGATTGCGGTTGGCACATGGCTCCAGCCGTCCAGGAGCTCCCGTCAATTTTCGTGTGGCTAACCCAACAATACATGGTTTTCATATGGTTTTCCTATGGTTTTCCTATGGTTTTCATCTGGTTTGGCCATTGAATCCTCCATTGAGTTGGGGAATTTTCCATTTTGATGACGGAGGGTACCTGGTCCATTTCGCATCACCCCGCACATCGACTGTCCCAGATGCCATTCTAATGCGCACAGCTCAGCTTGCTCTGCCGCCTGGTGAGGTTGCACAACTGGGAGATATTTCTCCGTCGCTTAACATCGTCAGCTGGGTATGAAACAACGACCACTTTGGCTTTGTATGATCTATATCTCTATAAAATATATATACATATATATTATATAGTTATATAATATCTATATATATATATATATTATATATACACAAGTGTATATACACGTCTATTTCCCATTCATGGCTAGACATTGGCCACAATTCACCTATGAAAAGCCCCGCCATTCCCCGCCTGAGCGCATCGACAGCGCCCTGCACCGTCGTTGACGCGCACCGCCTCGCGTTGGCAACACGCAGCCAGCGACAGCTCAGTGCAAGGCTGCCAGTGTTCGTGACGACCTCGAGACATGGAGATAGCCATGAATGAAATGATCAATATGGTGAACTTATGATATAATGGGAATATGGAATACAATGCGAATATCATGGGGAAATATGGGGATAGTGGATAACGTGGGAATATTATCATGGGGAGCCAACTATCAAGGATTGGTTTTGGCAAGAATCTACGATAAAAACCATGGGTCTTACTGATAACCATAGGGATTTTGCATGGTCAGTTGAGCCCATTCCAATGTGAGGGGCAACATCATCCCAGGTAGGATGAAAAACAGAAGCCGAACCACTAAATAATTGGATCTTGAGCAGCAAACACATGTTTTAACCCATGAAGAATGCAAACTGTGAGAGATTACCAGAAGGGAACCTTCAACGTCACACTGGAGCCATGAGATCCAATCCCGGTCCAATCTGCCATGATCTAGGCCATCATTTCGTCGTCGACTACGGGTCTCTTTTTCCAAAGTTTCTTGAACAAGACAATAACAAAAGTCCGGCCGTTGATGAATGATTGATGCTTTGTCGAATAATTTTTTCACGTGCTGTATATGTAGGTCCCCTATATATCCCACATCCTCGACATGATCCCCACACTAATCCAATCATTTCTTAAAAGACACAGTATTAGTTGGTTTTGTCGATTATCCACAGATTCATATTGCTGTGATTCTTGATCCCCATATTCATGTCATTCCATGTTTCTTAAACTCCCCATTTTGATGGCGCAATCCCAATGTGTAATAGATAATTTCCCAATGTTTAATTGTGAAACGGCTTTGTCTGAAAATGGGGTAGCCCTAAAATTCATATCCTCATTTTTTTTCAATGGAACACATAGGGGGTATACCCAATTTTCAGAATCCAAATCATTATCTTTGACAAGGGCTTGGTATTTTTTCAAATCACCCAACTATGGGACATAGTCTCGAACAGATACTTTTTCAGGGTTCAACCTCCCGTAGCGCGGTATATTTTCCAAGCCAGATCGCATCAAGATGGCTCGAATATCTCATTCCATATCCCAACTATACTCGCTGTTTACCCAGTGAAGTCAACATTTTTCTTGGATCATCATTTCATTTTTTCTCATCAGGTATATCATGATATATCAATTTATACCCCCAAAATTTGATGGTTAAAACCTCTAGAAAACATGCTTAGAACCATCAACCAACCATTTCTTTAAAGAGTTGGTTTTTCGTGACGTCTCCAGCCCCTCTGGTCCGGCATCGAGCAACGTAGCAGTTGACCTCTTGATACCAAACTGGCAGCTTGCCCCAGAGTCTCGAAGAAGCCCCTGCTTCGCGGCGAAGCAAACATGTGGCCATGAAACAATGAAAACATGGCATGAATGTGGGTAAAACAATGATAAGGAATGGAATTTAACTTGATTATACCACCTATGGTGAAATTGGGGATGGGTTAGTCTACTATTTTTTTTAAACCAACATTACTTTTGTTCATCTTGATTGGTGGCCGCTTCAATTAATACCACTGGGGAGTCTTACTCATCCAATCTGGCCATGAAAGAATGGTGAACAGGCCATTGATGAACTCCAAGTTGTCAGGGGGGAAATTTGGGGAAACTCATAAATCCATTTTGATGGTAAATGATTCATAAGAGAAAAATAGACAAAAATTGGGGAACATCATCATTTTTGGCCATGACATAGACATAGNTTCATAAGAGAAAAATAGACAAAAATTGGGGAACATCATCATTTTTGGCCATGACATAGACATAGCCATGGAGGTGAAACCAGGTTTTTTGGCCATAAAATGTATAGTTCATGATGGAACATGATAATTACTGTAATGAACCTGGGGATTGGGGGTACTCTACTGTAGTTTCTGACAGACCAATTTGTTGTCTATTTGTTGGTGCCTCAAGCAGCACCGGTCTCCATCTTTGAAATCGTCGGAACTAGAAGGAGTCCTTTTCCACTGCCACTGTCTTCCTTTTTATTCACATGCACGTTTTTGTAAACATTCTTGGAAAAGAACATGTGAAAACCACAAAAACACCATGCTACGGTAAGTCAGAACAACCATTGACAAACCCGCCATATTTGATGACAGCGAGTAAAGATTATTGCTATAATCACCATTAAATCCCCATTTCGAAATATGCATAGAAATCTCGTGATTCTCCATAGGCCACATGGCAAAAAGTGGCCACCCAGCTAACGTGCCTGGTCTCGGAAGACTCGGGAAGAACACCAATTTGCTCCTGGCGGTTTCGCAATGTCAGCAAAATGAGGATTTCACTGATTTCACTCATCGAAATATTCTGCGAATTCTGGAAGATTGGGACTTGATATGACTTGATCCATAGAAGTCGTGTAGAATTGGGGCATTTTGTCATAGAAAATCGAGGCTTTCCACAAAAGATCCAATTCATGACCATTTCGAGACACGTGTAGCACAGCTAGGAATCATGGCCAGTCAAACTGCACATGATATCACATATTGGTCGGTCCCTTTCGAAGCTCCCAACGACTTCGCTGCTTCTTTTTTGGATGGGTCAAACAGTCCTCTGAGATTCCATGTTCCTTTCCATACTCAAATAATTATGGAAAGGACTCATGAAATACTCATCCAAAAACAAAACATCATGAATTATTCAAGGTTTTAATATGATTTGAGATCATCATTTAAGTTTATTTATCATAATCAATTACAATGATTAATTATCACCATAATTTGTCCATAAATGATTCACCATTACGAAAAACTTGAAACCCAGAAACCGACGTTCGTTCGTCAACCGCCTTAATTTCGACTGCCTCCAGGGGCAAACAGAGGCACCTGAGAGGGACGAAGCTGACCAAAAAAAACACGTCATTGGAATTGTGTCAACGTGTTGGTGAATGATTGATGATGGTTTTAATGCTGGCTATAATTTATAGCTATAATGATTGGTAATGATAGTGAATGATGGTTATGGATGGTCAACATGTTGGACAACTCCGCAATTTCCAAACGATTCTTCTCATCCCATCAAACTTGTTGATTTGTTGAAATCGATGGTTGATCATTGTTATGGCAACACACACACAAAATTGCCATCATTTTCGCTGTATTAGCATTGCCAGAACTTGGGGGCCCACTGTGCCCCGATTTTGAGACCCGTATTCAATGTCAGCC
>BGPT01004119.1:9778-20760 GCA_003297045.1 Symbiodinium sp. clade C Y103
GTCCAGTGACGTACCTGCTTTAGATATAGCAACCGGCTAAGCTAAGAACCGGCACGTCGAATTTCATTATTTTCTGTTCTGCATGGTTTCCGCAATCTGCTTCCCCTCATTTTGGATTATTTTCATGGCAAGACAATGACTGGAGCTTCGATTACACTTTTGCTTCGATGGATCATGGTATGCCATGCTCACTCCTCCTTCCATGTCTGCTCAGGATTACTGGAGTGTTGTTGCACGTCGAATGCACTCTAGATACAAAATTCATAGCGATGTTTCTGTACAAGTGTGTGCGTGTGTATGTGTGTGAATACTTAATAAACAAATGAATGCATACACATGTTACAGAAGTAAATGCATGAATCAATTAATACACACACGCACACACACACACATCCACACATATACATACACATACACAAAACAAATAAACAACAAATAGATATCCAAACAAATATGCAGACAACTATATATATATATATATACTTATATATACATATATATAAATAGATAGATAGACATATACACACACAACCCCTACCAGTTCTTCTGGCCTCGGTCGCATGTCCATGCAACCTTTGAGGACCGAGCTTGCGAAGCTCGCGCGCAAACCGCAAGCCGGGAGGCTAAGAAATGCTGTGGGAATGCGATGGGAATTGTATCGCCTGATCATGGTGAGTTGATCTGCGGACTGACTGCTGGTTTGGGAAGTTGAAGCGATTTTTGGTGAATCTATCTGCACTGTCCGCATGTGCCGCATGTGTATCATGTGTATGACTCATATGACTTAGGTCGCAAGTGCCCTCGGAAACTTCGCCATCATGATGCGGTCCATGTGCTTCGTGGCAGGAGTCACAGGCCAGGATCCCACAGGGTGGTGCCGCCAGGCCACAGCTCAGCTCGCACGACAGGCCCTGCCGATGGACCCATCTCGAGCTGGGCCTTGCTGAATTGCATCGCCTGCGTCGCGCGAATATGCAGGCGCAGCCACGATTTGCCATGCATCCTAATTTCACCTGGTATACCTGGTGTGCTGAAATGATTTTTGTTCTTCACCCCCCCCTGCAGGACAGTAGAGTGTGACATGATCAAACTCATTTGCATTGATCTTCTCTACCTGCAGTTTTTGTTTGGGGCGATGTTGTTCCACTATGACAGAGGCTGGTGATGTATGAGCAGCTGGCGCCATTGACGTGGCTGGCGGGAGCGAAGCTGCCTGAGCTGCCTTTGCTCACTGGAGTTGGTCTAGAAGTGTGGCTGGGGGCCCAGCCTCTTCAAATTTAGAAAGCGCAGCGCCCGACTCCCCACCCAAAGATGTAGGATATTTGATGGTTACTGCATTTGACATTGCAGCAACTTCAGGCAAGAAATGGGGCTCTCAAAGTTTTAAGATCTTTATCAACGGGCAGCCTTTTACCTCTCTTCGCAGTTTTCCGGCATGGAACTTGGCAAAGACTTGGCCGCTTGGCCAGTCAGATCCCGCTCGTTGCAGGTGCGTCGTCGTGCTGACGCTGTGCCTCGTCAGGCACCCTCGCTCACTTGGAAGGGAACTGATTCAGACTCACTCCACTCACCATCACCTTAAGCACTGACCCAATGGTACAGTTGTGATGACTTTCTGGACCGACTCTGGGTGTTCCTGCTGCTCCTGCTACTGCTCTTGCCCTTGCTGTCTAGTCTGCTGCCTCATTTGGTGCCTCATTTGCCGCCCGCTCATGGTGGTTGTGATGACAAGGGTGATGGTGATGGTGATGCTGCTGCTGCTGCTGCTGCTGCTGATGAGGATGATGATGATGATGATGATGATGATGATGATGATGATGATGATGATGATGATGATGATGATGATGATGATGATGATGATGATACTTTCACAACACTGGCATGCAACGTAATGCAACACTGTTAATCAGTCTGCAGGCGGCCGGGGAAGCTCCTCTCTCTGGCATCTGTCTCTGCGCCTTTGATAGGCCTCGTGCTAGGCCAGGGAGCGTGGCAGCAGCCACACAGCAACATGGCGTGGGGTTTCAAGCCATGCCCAGGTGGAGATTATGCAGCTCCCTTCCAGCCATTTGTTGCACCAACGTTGCAACGTGGCCCTGCGGTTGTGGCAGCCGTGTCAGCAACTTGTGCCGCACCACCTCCCCCCAAAGCAAGTTTGCCATAAACCTGACGTGTTTGTGTGGTGCCAAGAGTGAACATGCTTGAATTTTCTCTGGTTCCAAGGCCATGCTGATCTTCATGGGCGGTTTCCCCACCATGATTTCAAGCCTCATCATGGTGCAGGCTGCCGTAGTTTTTGTTGGGCGGACAGCTGAGCAGTGTTGTGTTCTGCTGTTGGTCAGGCCATGTATGCCATTCATGGCATTGACAATGCGAAGCTGTGATGGTGCGAGCTAAAACGCTTGCCTCAGCGTGTCGGTGAAAGCGAAACAGCCGCGTTTCAAAAATTGACGGGAACAGTTTGGGACTCTGTCTCCCAGACGTCAGTTAGTGGTTTTTAGTGGACGCGAAAGTTCAAAAGTCTAGATTTTAGAGCCACATTGACTTAAGAGCGATGCCCAAGAGACTTTTAGGTTGATTGTGTGGACCCCCGCTTTCATCGCCATCAGGATCATCTACTACTAACCCCGGATTGCCCAACCTGATCCAGCATAAGCATAAATGACTTTGAGTGGCCCCCTTGATGAAGCAGGAAGCACGATCCTGGTTACCCTGTTGATGTTCCCGGCTCAGGTTCATCTGACCGGTGGCTGCGCTGCGTTCGCCGGTTCTCTGCTGCTGGGCCGGCGGATCATGTGCCGTGAGCTGGAGCCGTGCCGTGGCGGGACATGGCACATGGGTCTCTGAAAATGGGGGGGATACCCAAAAATTGCAACTTTTTTTAGGACACATGTGAAAAAATGATGCACAAATGATGATAATCCACTGGGTTTTGGGGCACAGTATTTTCGGACAAGGATTGGCACATGGATTTTGATGGCTGAAATTTGAACTGTAAACATCATCAAACAGCCAACAGATGATCGATGATCGAGAAGTTGATGGAAATACAACTGATGCAGAAATGCTTAATGTTAGTCTTGTGGCCTATTCGACGATGTTGAAGAGTTGATGTTGGGCCAACATAAATGATATTCGGAACAGGATATTGAGAACATGCCAGATATTGCGCTACGTCCATTGAGGGATGACGAAGGCTGCAACTGGATGGATGCCGAAGCTGGAAAGGCTGAGGAGACCAGTGACCCGACACCAGGGGACATCAGGGACCTCCCATGGAAGATACCGAGCAGCGAAGCGAAATTCAACCGCCTGGGACTTGCGAGGAGTTGGGGCTGGATGAGAATTGGCAGCGAAGGTTTGATGATGAGGCAGGGAATCAGATCGAGAGATACAAGACCGAATGCTGGCGGAGCGAGATGTAAGCACCTACATGCTTTAAGGACTTTACGTTGGGAGGCTTGTTGATTGAAGCAGAACAAAGATGGAAGAAGTTCTGCCCCCTCCCGTACTTTCCAGCTCTACCGGTAGGCTCGGGACAAGCTGGAATTCCAGACGTGCAGCTACTTGCAGGTTATGGGTTGCTTGGCCAAAGGGTGGAGTCTTGCAGAAAAACACCGGGCCTGTGCCAAGTTCTGCCATTCTGACTGTCTCTCTTTTGGAATGCGGATAAGGCATGTTTACATTGTGGGTTGGATGGTACGGATTCAATGCTGGGCACCTTGCATGCATTAAAGGAGTTGTTGTGGAAATTTGCAAGTTGCCAACGAATGCAGGGCAATCACTGGCTTGAAGGAACTCAAGGCATGGCAACAAAGTAGGATTCGCTCAAAGTTGCATGTGAAGGTCTGTGCTATCAGCGGATCCATCCGGGAGATTGGTGTCTCGGCAGAAACATCCGTTCTCCTACAAATTCCTGGAATTTGTTGAAAAACACGCCCTGGGGTGGTACACCCGTGTCAACCAAGTACCATCTAGCAGCACTAATGCTGCGACATACTATGATTTTCAATGATTTTCATAACATCTGTTACTTAAATACTCCTTCCATTAGCTCATATCCCCTATCCCTCATTTGGTTTTCTGGCCAAATGCGAAGTCTTGCCATGCCCAGGCTGGCCTAGTCTCTTGGAATACGACAGCCGCTGGATCTGCAGCTGGTCTTGGAGCTTGTCTCTACCTTTATGGCTTTCATTTGAAATTTGGCTGCAGCTGGGGTTCAAGACGCGCTCTTCCCGTTTTGGTGGAACATTTATTCTATTGGGATTTTCTGTGAAATGGCATGTGATTCTGACTCTGTTCAACCGCTTTGAGAACACGTGATGAGACCCGAGGAATTTGGACGTAGGCTCCGGGGCCCAACGCCAACGTTTTTGCTTGTCACATGTTTAACCCAGTGTCAGTGTCGGCCATCTTATCGTCCTCTGATTTTCCTGCATTTGCATGTGCTTTGCAGGCTTTTTGTGCAATGGAGCTGGGAGCCCTGAGTGGGTCGGAAGGCCGACATTTTTTGGGCCCAAAAAACCGTGGCCCCGGAAAGTGGCTGAGGTGTTGAGCGGCCTCGTGGCGTGTACAGCCCTTTGCGACGTGGCAACCCCTACATCATCCATTGTCATCGGCTTGCTGAGTGGCTTAGTGGTGGGCAACTGAGACAGGGATCCAGACATGGGAAGGAAGGGCAGCTTCTAGTCACTTTGGCTTGTCTGTGTAGGTGGATGAACATACGCTAAGTGATGATTAAGAGAGCCGAAGCTGGCTGCTTATTCTTTATATCCCCACTCCTGGTTTGCGATGCACCCATTCTTGCAAATCGTATCTAGCAAGCATACTGAAGCTACTCTTGGCAACTGCTCAAAGATTGTGCCAGCGCATTGCTCACGGAGCGACGCAGGTGTATCCTGCTTGCTCCAGACTCATGCAGTGGGCACGTATAGACGACCCGGTGGATGCTGTTGCAGTGCATGCAGGGCACCAACCTTGGAGTACTGGGATGATCCAAGGATCCGCAGGTTGTGTCCCTGACCCCCCAAATGTGCCATTATGATAGGTAGGGTAGGGACGGGTAGGGTCTTCAGTGTTCAGTTACGAATTCTGGATCCGGAATTGAGATCATGTCTGCGTGAAGTTCTATATTCAAGTTGCAGAACATGTGAACAGCAGAACCTTTTGTGCGGTACCGAGGTCCGGCTTCTTCGGTTACTTGGCAAAGTTGTAAGATTTGTCAATCCTCCTGGCCATTGTGCACCGTGCTAAGGGGTGGTGGCTACTGCTTTTTGCACACCTCCCTGTGAAAAGCTGAGAATGGCCCCGGGCTCAAGGTGTTTTTCCGGTGCAGAGTGCAGGGTGTTTTTCTTGTCGACCAGCTGACGGTTGTTGCGACATTTCTACCATGTCAATCCAGGATTAACAAAACACCAATTTACGCATTGGTGGAGCCATGGCCCCCTTGATTCATCATAATTTGTTCATCTGGAACGTTTTTCACTCGACTCCGGCGGCCTGGCATTCTGGGCTCCAAGTGTCACTAGTCCCAGCTCCGTGCCATGGAGGATTCGTTTCTGAGTCCGCCTGGAAAACTGAAACCCTTGCGATGGATCACCTGCACCTTGATTTCGGTGGGGCTGATGCTGCCATTGCTGGTGGCCGTCCCGGAAGTGAAACCCATCCGCAAGGAGATCATCGGCCTGTCCTGCGTGATGCTCTTCATAGGAACGCTGGCCAGGATGAGACTGGAACGATGTAGAATGGAGCTATTGCAAACCAGCTCCAAGACACTCAGCATGATACGAAGTGGATTCCCCTTGGCAGGTTGGTTGAGAACCCCAGAACCTAGAAACGCTGGTGGATTTGTTCTCTTTGTTGGATTCTTTTGGTTTGCTTGTAAAGGGGCATGATCAACTGGATGTGCAGGTCTTCTCCCCAGGTGGCCATTACTGGGGGCATTCCATGATTGGAATCCAGGGATGCGCTACGTGCGTAGTGGTTGTTGCACCACACCCCGCGTGCGATCATGCAAAGACTCAGCGGCATGTTTTTCGATGGCATGCTTTTTGAGGGAGAGGTTGGGGTGGGTAAATGTTTGTGGGTAGTAGTGACATTCAATCTGACTATGCAGTGCGTGTTCAACCCAGGTTGGTAGTATCACGTCACTCAAACATGCATACACACACACACCACAACACAAACGCTACCCTACCTGACATTGGAGTTTGGTTGGGTTGGTCTGTTGGACGAGCAAAATTGTGCTTGGAAATTTTGCAGCAATATTCTGGTGGGCGCAGCGAACCAATAGAGCTGACTTGTAATTCAGGTAGGTTCATGACTGGATATTTTTGCCCTCCCATGAACCAGTCAATCTTGGGCTTTGGATCTTCTCCTTTCTCTTTATTTTGTGGGCTGTGTGTTGCATGGCTGACTCAGGAAGCGTGAAGTGAAGAGGCGCTTATGGGCATCTGTCCTCTTTGAGCCTTGACCTTGTAATGAGGCGTGTCCTTTTTCTCCCTTTTAAAGAGTTAATGAAGCCACTGCATGAAGAGGTAGATGTTCTCTTGGACTGTTGCACATATGTATGTATATATATATATATTATATACCTTCAGGAGGCAACAGTATGCTTGTTGGCTCCATATTCAGCAGCCTTCAGCAGCCGCCTAGGAAGAGCTGGAGACTTCAGCCTTGGAGTTCCACTGTATGCATATCCAAGTCTTGCCGGAAGGAGTGGAAGTAGGAGGAAAAGTCGCACACGTGGATGTCTTGGAGAAAGCGTGGCATGGCAGGACTTCAGACGCTGGTACATTCCCGGTACATGATGTACATGGCAATCTGTGATGTCTCATATATCACTGAAGTGGGTCAAACAGCTGGGTCATGGTGAATATGGTGACACATGGAACAATGAAGAAAACATGTAGGGTCCATGCGCAGCACCAGAACTTGTATGAACGTCCTTGAGCCGAGGTCAGTTTTGGAGTCAGGTTTATCGTCAGCGACTCAGAAGACTTGCCTTTGTTGCCTGGAAGATTTCCAGCCGTCGTCGCAAGTAGCGGTGCTGCCTTGTGGGCACATTTTCGACGAGGACGAAAGTCTGGGGATCTGGTGGGTTTGGCACACCATACTGGATGCCTCCAGAAAAATGCAGTTTTTGAGAAAACAGGTGGATCGTGTTAGATCCAAATCCCCGACTTCGGTTGCCAAGGCCAAACAAATGGATTTTAGGATGTTCCCAAGTCTTGCCCCAGCCTCCAGGACTGCATCCTGGCATGGTCAGCTGCAAAGAGAAAAGCTTCTCGGACCTGCCCCGCCTGTCGCTCCAATTTCACGGTGCTGTGACGTGCCCCCGACGGGTGCCCCCTGGTGATCATCCGGGAATCAACCGACCTTTTTCCACTTGCCGCAGTATTCACCGACCTGGTGATACGAAAAAAGCAGTTTGTCTCAGTGTGTAATGCGAATAAACTGCCGACGGCAGCTCCAGCAAGACTTGGACTGTCAAGATCTGGGCGCAATCTGCAGGACTCTCAGGCCTCTTGAGTCTGGACTGATAGCAATGATAGTGCAACAGGATTCTTGCAAAGATCAATTTTGGAAGACAAGTGCGGGATTATTATAAGTCAGAATGCTAATTAACAAGTGCAGATAATTGAATAAGTCTTGTAATCATAGTATATATTTATATACGTACATAGAGTCTGTTTATCTAGCTATATATAAATATACAATATATTAATATATAGACACTATGAAATCAATAAGAAGATCAAATAAATAAGCGCACATACATTATATATATATATATGTGTTTTTAAATGTATATATATATATACCTGTGTATATATATTGAAAAAAATCCATATTATCGCAACCAAGCGTCGTAGCAACAGCTTCCAGCAACCGGAGTCAAGAGGCCTCTTTTGTGCCTGGTTGTGCATAGTAACTAGACTAGGTCGGCCAACTTGCCCGAGGCAAGGGTGGCTCCGAATGAAGCGGGGAACTGGAGTTGTGAATCGCAACTGTTGCCTGATCCCACGAACCGAACGCTGGTTGAACTTCGACAACTACCACTGACTGCATCTAACCGCTATAATTATAGCTAAGACTCCTGACAACCACGAACTACTGGATGACTGATACCATACCTACCCATGGTTTTTAAAGGAGATTTCACGGCAGGGATCAGAGCTGAGGCAGAAACGGTTTGAGCTCACGGGACCTGACAGCTTCCGAATTTCATGCAGCAAGGCAGCAGTGATCGGCAGAGAGAGGTTTCGTGAACTTTTGGCTCTCATATATAGCCGATGCGCTGCTGGTTTGATAGCAATGGCAAGCAGCTGGTAAAAGCACCCAAGGGTCAGGGCGGTGAAGATTGCAATGGGGATCAACAGGCATCCAAAAGGGGAAGCAAGATCAAACTGATAAACATAATTAAACAAGACATTTCAAGCTTCTGGGACTGGTTTGTTTTGTGGTGCTTCTGCTGCAACACTATCGAGAGGTTGCTCAAAAAGGGCATTCCTCAGAGTGTACTGTGGGTTTGGCGCTAATGTGAACAAGCTCTCGCGTCGAATGACGCCGGTCGACAGGCCGTGACACGTTCGCATTCGCAGGGAACAAGACCCTGAAACCGCATTTGGGGTCATGCTCCTTTTCCAAGACAGATTTTGGAAGCCAAAAAAGGAGCTGTGACCCACTTCATAAGCATGGCTTTGCCGAAGAGCTGCAACCATGCGCAGAGTTTCGCCTTCCCCGAAGCTGTTGGCGTACCTGGAATTCTCCACATGCCACTCACACTGGAAATTGAGGCCGGCACACTCCGTGGAGCCGAGGTGCGCAAGCTCAGCATTGGTTGTTTTTGCCTAGTTTTTGTTGAGCTGCCAGGCTGAGTTTTGCTCAGATGAACATACACTTCTTGGACAGCTAGAGATGCAGCTTTGGGGTTTCTTGGTGGGTTCAGCAGGGCCTGACCCGGAGTTGTTGGTGGCTTGCAAACATGTTTTTTTCCAATTTTTCCTGTCGTATGGGGCCACAATTCCGGCATATTTTCGGGACCAGTCTGGGATTGTGATGGTTCTGACTGACGAAAGATCGGCCGCTGCTTCGATCAACCTGACCGAGGCGCATTGTTGATAGTCTGCTGGGCATTCCTGCTCCTCAGCCGCAAGGATGAATCGACACATTTTTGAGAGTTTGCGCGAACCATAGACTATGCCGGACTTGATGGGGATCACAGAGACATGGGAAATCCTGAAGCGGAAGCCAAGGATGTCCATGTTCTTTTTTCTCTTTTGTGCAGTGTGCGAGCGGGTGAAGAGCTTGGAGCTGAAACATGTGAGGGAGGTCCAGGACGGGGTGCATACTCTATGATCAAACCCCAAGTGCCAGAAGATCAGCTGCTTATGTTGACAGTGGTCAGCACAAGGATTGTTGCGCCCAAACATGTAGCGGCCTACTTCTAGAACTTATTGTACCATTTTGGTACATACAGTAGCTTGAGTTCCTCGACTGGAATCTGAAGTCGCTTTAGCCAGGATATATTGGCTCAGACGGATCTCAACGGATCGCTAAGCGAGGCACCCGACGGCAGGGCCATCGATCCACCGAGATTTCGGTTGCCAGAGTTTGTCACTAAGTCATCCTCCCACAGACAGAGCGGACATATATGTTTCAGGTGGGTGTGGGTCAAGAGTCAAGACTGACTATCCAAAAAAGTGGCATGGTTCGGACTTAGGAGTACACATCGCCACTTTGCTTGGGTTTGGCGGAGTATTTTTTATCTTGATTCTCGTCATGGCTGTATTGCCACATTTTCTTGCTCATTGGCCCCCCATGGCTGCAGAAGTTGTCGGCTGGAGGCCGCTGATTCATTGCTGGGAATTCGCTTAGCGAGCGTGGGGGAACGCTCTTCTCTGGTGCCTCAGTCCAAGAGTTGGGGACCGGCTGAGGAGCACAGGGTAGGTGTATGCATGAAGGCCGTCGTCTCTGCATGTGGTCTAAATGATTTAAAATGCACATTCCAAGATTGAAATGAAAAGATGGAGCCACGAGGGCCTGAAACACCACATTTGGAGTCCGTGCCGGGGGATTGGAACATGAGTGGATCGTATGCAACTGCAACACCCTTGACAAAGACCCTGCCCAAATGTGGCCACCAGACTCGTGAATTCACCCAGGGGCCCAGGGGTTTGATTTTGGGTGTGTCTGGACTGGTCTCATATTCACCAAGGTGCGCCAGCTACTTGAGCAACGTGCACAAGGAAGTCTCAAGGACTCTAGCCGCGCTTTGGGTTGCTGCGGATGTTATCTTGAATTGTATAGTAGCTAGGATCGAACCCCAAACAAAACTGGCATAGAGTGGAACATACCCCGAGAACCATCACAATTGTGCACAGAATCATCCCATTGCTTCACTGCCACCATTCTTGGCGTTGGATCGACGACCTTGGGATTCTGGGCTCAGATGTAGTGCTTTTCCAATGGCTGGGCTGTCAACTCGCCATGGATGAGAGTAGCAGCTCACCCTATGTGGCCTATCGGCCCTACTCGTCAGAGCCGCCTGGATAGCAAGCTTTGACCATTGCAGAAAGGATGGTTGGAGACGATGCTTACAGGTCCTAGCCTGTTGTTGGGATTTCACCCCAACAAAGCAGGAAATGCAAGATCCATACTGAAAGCAACATACATGATAATTACATGTGATATATAGTGAAAATCCAGGGCCATATCTGATATCTATTGTATTTTGTAGAGGTTCAGATAGGTACCATTACTAGACCGACATTTGGGTGCGCCTAAGGAGTGCTTCCTCGCAGACCCCAAAGCGGCCAAAGATCTTCAAGCCACAGCGGCCTGCGCAGAGCAGGGCAGTCCGGGGCCAAGAGTGTTATTAGTTACACTCCAGTGAACTAACGTAACGGGATGAACTATAGGTTTTTTCACGTATATCCCACGTTAGTGTAAGCAGTTCGGGGGAACAGATAGTGAGCAAA
>BGPT01004121.1:0-18088 GCA_003297045.1 Symbiodinium sp. clade C Y103
TCCTAGACGCAAGGCTTTCAAGCCACGCAGGGTCTATGCATTTAGGCTTCGCATCCTATTTACAAGGGTCTTGGATGTGATACCACTCAGAGGGAGTCTTTCCATGAGACCCCAAAATCAGAAATGGAAGCATGCCATAGCCTGCCGCTAGATTTGTCATTGTTTTTTAACGAATGTGGGACGTTCTAAGTGCAGGCCTNAAATGACGTTCTAACTGACTCACTTAGAACGTGTTTTGCTGCAAACGAAAATCAAAAATTTTTTCCAAACGACGTTCTAAGTGGGTGTCGGTCGCTATATAAGCCTCACAAACCAGGTATTGTCCATCAACAACGTGGTTTTGATCATGAAGAGTTGCAAGGCACCATCTTTATGGCAACAAAAACACACTTCTTCAGGTGGGGGGTTATGGGGAAGTGTGACAAGAGCTGTCGGTCCCCGTCGATTTCAGCTGGTGGATTTAAACATGTGATGACAGTACTTCTTGGCGACATCATCGTATAATTTGTTCACCATGCTTTTTCCTCGACATGTACAGTAATCACGAATTGTTGATGTGTAGATCCCCACCAGGCAGATCTTGATTGGTCTTGCACCAAACGGAGCAACCAGTGCCCGGCACTTCCTATGCCCATCGCCTAACAACTCCTTATGCATCGCAGGGTTGATCGCCACCTCCTGAGCAGCTTCAGCACGGAACCACGGGGTTTTCCAACGGATTGATTTCAGAATATTGTTTCTAAAGTGGAAACCATGGGTTTTCAATCAGATATGAGTGGCCTGCAAGTCTTCTCATCATCCATTTCTGTGAGTCTCTGAGACCATAAAGCTTGAATTATCAATTGTTATGCGTGCTTCCGGGAAGTCAAATATACCCTCTGATCTCTGGCAATTTCCCATAGCTATGGACAGTAACTGATTTTTTACATAGGTATTCATCTATAAATGAGCAATGTATACGAATGTATACGATATTTCCATAGCAACCTGTTTAAAGTACTAGAGTGTACCTCGTACATCTCGAGTCTGAGTGCCCCCTGATGGAATGCGCTTACGATCACAGAGACAGAGACATCGGCGCCTCGCCATCTGCATCCACGATGGCTTTCAACCACTTCTCCAAGGACGCACGCGCCTGGAGCCCGGGAGTAACATACTGTGGTTGCGAAATCCTGTACCAGTTGAGGGTTTCCTAAAATGGGGGTACCCAAAAATGGATGGTTTATAAGGGAAAACCCTACTAAAATGGATGATTAAGGGGTACCCCTATTTTAGGAAACTATTCATGGGGGTTTGGTGGTGCAGGTGGTGCTTTCGATCCATCTCAGCTATGGAACTCATTAGTCCAATCCTCATCCAGAAAGCTTATTGCCAGCGCTGAACAATGAAAAAAAAATGCACATCTGGATCCATTCCTGGCTTTTCAGAGTCTTTGAAGCGTCACTGGGATGTCCGTTGTTTCCGGTGCCTAGTCATGGCTAGTCACTGGGGATCTCTCCAATTGGAAGTCTCCCCCCCCGTCCTCACTCTTGGTGACACGTGTCTCGTGAGTGACCTTGGCAAACTGATCTTTTCCGGTCTTCTGAGGAAGGCTGGAAATCATGTGGCAAAAAAACGCCTTCAAGCAATCATAGATAGTATTGATCTCTGTGGATCATAACTGGTATTAAAGATGTATATGCTGCAAAATCATGCAAAATCAATTCCTGGATTCTTTGTATGAGCTCCTTGGGTTTTGAGGCATATACAATATACTTTGAGAGACTCATGATACGACCTGATCAATGTCCAGTCGAACTGATCCGGAAGAACAAGGACAAACTTAAGATCTGGTCGCATGTATTGGATCTATGTCCAAGATTGGGTCACTTTGAGTAATCCCATCTCCCCAAATATATGATATCTATCCTCGATAATCGTGATATGGGCCACCATGAAACAATCCAAGGCTAAACCAGGGCTTCTAAGGGGTATTTAACATCGGGGGAGAGATTCTTAAACAGTAATCTGTATTAGAATATATTAGAATCGTTATTGGAAACTTATTACTTCAAGGTACGAGTATACATGAATTGAATTAAGGCCTTCCCTGCAATATATTGGGACACAACCAGATATTTACCCTTACCAGGACCAACCATCATTCCATCATTCCAGCAACATCGTGGAAAGGTCGCTTCTAAACCCTCCATTTTGGTTGGCACGGCCTGCACTGACCAAGGGCCATGGCGGTAGAACCATACGTCTCACGTCGGAGACGGTGAAAGTTGCTATTCTCGTACCTGAGTTGGCAGTGGCAGAAATCTGGGATAGAACTAAGAAACCTGGTCACTGGTCATTGGATTGGTTTAAGGGAAAATCTACAGGAAACCATGGATTTTCCCATGAAATATAGGGGTTTCCTGTAAATTTTCCCATTAACCAATCCATTGAGATATGGACATAGAGATAACATCAGATAGCTAGTTGCATTGCTCCCATCCAGCAAACCTCAAACGCAATGGAGATTTCAAGGTAGTTGTTCTGAGAGGGAAAAAAGATGGAAAAAAATGGAAACGGTTCGTTCTTATTTTGGCTTTCTAGTATATCTGATGCGTCCCACACGCGCAGCCATACAGCAGAAAAGAATTGTGGAAACGAGACAAACTGTTGCAGTACAGCACTAGCAGTAGCAGCAGGAGCACTCTGATTCTGTCGAAAATCCCTTCACAAACGTGAAGTTGGACACTTTTCAGGCAATCTCTATCCCTCATGTCGTAATTCCAATGCCATAGTCACCATCCCAAATATTCTCATCAATGGCCGAGATTCATCCGGAAATGGTATAGCTGTTTATGGCATTGGGTGAATGCCACAGAAGTAAACAACCACCCTTTCTGCTAAGCTCAAAATCTTATCGGGTTCCAAAACCTGGCGGTTTCTGGTGGCTTAACATGGCCACCCCCCGAAATGAAAGTGGTTCTTCTGGGATCATCCCAGTGGAAGAGGATTTGATGATGATTATATATATAGTTATATATAATTTTGTATAAATTATGTATCATAATTATATAGAATTGTCCTGAAAAAGCACCAAGCAGATTTCAAAGATTCTGATGTTTCCGGGTGTCAAGCCCTGTGCAAAGCTTGATTGACGCCTCACAAATCACTCTATGTGCATATATGGCTGAATCCCATTCACCAAACTTCCTTTCACATGCAGTTGGCTCTATCCTATCTGAAACAACCACAGTTCAGCTATTAAAAAAATGAAACTCCTAGTAGATAATAATCATGTTGAACATGTCAATTGCCGAGGCGTGTTTGTCCCAAATATATGCACACAGAAGAAACACATGTCAGTTGTAGAATTCTCGATTGTTGATGGCAACGCCCTGAAAAAATTGGATGAAATATGATAAGATTAGGTACTCTCTGGTAAATTAACATAGACCCTGGCAGATAGGGATTGGAAGATTAGTTTCCTCTAAAAATAGCTATTCTCAGGGTCTATGTTAATATACCAGAAGGTTGTCCATTCCTTTCTATGTTTACTCCAGGGATCTCCACTTCTGTTTGAAGTAATACAAGGTCCAACGACCAGTCAGAGACCCGCACTCTGCTTGGAGGCAAACGGAGGAATACCTCAGTTGGGGTGAAATGTTCAAGAACATCCAGTCATGTGGTAAACCAAACCATGTAAACCTTTGATTGGAGATGGATGGATCCACAGTATCAGCATCTACCAGCCATGTTTGGTAAATGTTAGTACAGTAGGACTTACATGGACTTACAATGATCATGCAAAAACATCTACATATGGTTTCCGAGAATGGGGGTACCCCAAATCATCCATTTATAGATGGATTTTCCATTTTTTAACCATCCATTTTGGGGTACCCCCCATTTTAGGAAAGCCCCATATGATCTCAGAGAATCGTTGAATTCAGAACTCGACCGCCCCCGAGATCATCGGATTCTATCGCCGTGGTCTCTGCTCCTTTCTCCTCCCTCCCCCGATTTTTCTTGAAAGATCTCGAAATCTAACCATACGCTTTCTCTCTGATTGCGGCCATTCAATTATTATTCAAGCAAAACAAGGGGTCTGCCCATGTATCATAGATACTATAGATAGAATAGATAGATAGAATAGATAGATAGATAGATAGATAGATAGATAGATAGATAGATAGATAGATAGATAGATAGATAGACAGGTAGGTAGGTAGGTAGGTAGATAGATAGATAGATAGACAGGTAGGTAGGTAGGTAGATAGGTAGGTAGGTAGATAGGTAGATAGATAGATTGATAGATAGGTAGATAGATAGGTAGATAGATAGGTAGGTAGCTAGGTAGATAGATAGATAGGTAGGTAGGTAGATAGATAGATATCAAAAGTAATATATATATATATTTATAATTACATAGAATTATAATGAATTATATAGATAGAGTAGATAGTAAAAATATGTAAAAATAGATAAAAAAAATCCTCAAAAATCCGCAAAACATCCCAACTTTCAACATCCCGTTGGCGCAAGATGCTCGTTCTCAGATGCCGTGGCCAGAAAGGCGGCCCAGGTCTGAAAGCTGCTACCGTCCTTCAGGGCTCCCATGGAAGTCAGGACTGAGAACCCTGGTGGATTCCCTCAGAAACGGGATGTTGATCTCAGTTATGATACTAACATGCCCAGAATATGGGTGAACTAAGAACTTGCGAACTGGGGTACACTTTTCTTCGTTGGAATCCATATCAAAAAGCCAGATTGTTTTAAGGTCACCCCGTGCTGATGTTCATTTGTCAGTATCTGGGTTGTCACCTGAGGATTTTCACCCACCTCTAGCTGAGCGTTCGCTATGGAACGATATGGAAGATTATGATGGAAACAAAATGGAAATCTTGTGAAATATGGCCATTTTGGATCATCTTGGGATATCTTTTTTGGATCATTTAGGCATGACATTTCATCATCTCTCGGCTCCTGCTGCCGAACGGTGACCCAAGCCTCGGCCATCCCCCATGTTGAGACAAAGGGATTTCTTGGGTACTTGGGGGTGCTGGGGTTATAAGTGGATATATAACCATATAACCAGAGTTATAGGGGCCCCATACCCCAACTTAAGGAGATGATCACCAATAATTTCAAGGAAAAGCCACTTGTCGAAGTATCATCTTTCGCGACTGAGACTGAGCTGCCAACACCTTCATGGCCTTCTTTCAAGCCATCTTTTCCACAGCTCACCTATCAGCAGAAGTTTGAGAGTTTAAACTTCAAAGACCCCCAAAAAAAATGAGGAAGCAGCTGGCGATGAAACCAACTAAAATCATCACCATAATTAGTGCAAATACAATTGTGATACAATACAATTTGGATCATGTTGATCCATCTCGGTACATCTTAGTACATCTCGATACCATGTGCCAAGCTTACCCAACAGACATCGCCGAGACCGCATCGCACCTGAACATCCACATCCGTCACAATGCCACGCTTCAGCCAATGTATTCTCTGAAAGCAAACCACCTCAGGGCAATACTCAGGCCTGGAGGACAAAAAGTGATGATAATGAGGATATGTTTATGTCATTTAACTCATTCACTAACAACAACTAACACTATAGCATAACTATAACACTCTGCAAACTGGAAGCTATGGCCCAGAAATACTTCGCAAAATGCTGATTTTAATTGTTTTCCATAGCTATGCTAGTTTACCAGAGGGTTTTGACCTAGCGCCAAAAAGGATTTTTTAACATGTTCAGAGGCTTGTACGCAAGTATACCTGTAATGACAAAAAAGATCCAAAATGCACAAAACCATATGTACGTCATTGTACGTCCCTATCTTATCATGCATGCTTTTAGAGACTTTTGAATGCCCACTCACCCCATTGGAGTGGCCAAACGTCGCAAACGCCTCGTCACCCTCGTTGGGAGGATTCAAAACGGAGTAGAAGCCGGCACGATGTGCGTCCTGACGACGAGGTTTCAAACAAACATGGCAAGATGGTACTGTTGGATACTTTTCTTGTTGGAAGATGTTGGAAGCAAACATTTGTAGTATATATATATATATCAATATATATATATATATGCATATATATATATATACATATAAACCTGAAACAAGACCTAATGCTGGTCATTTTGGGGGATGATTCCCCCAATCTTCACTCTTGTTTTCTGAGAGTTAATCTTCGTAACACATTGGGCCTTGATGCTCTTTTGAGACTCTGGACGCAGGAGGACCCGTCTTGCCGTTCCTTCCTACATTTATGGTGAATTCCATTACCCATACCGTCCATGTTGTATGGTATGGACTAGGGGATATTGAGGCTTTGCCAGTCCTGAAATCATCTGATCATTGACCCCACCCCCCTCTCCAGCATCCAGCACCAACCGCGCCTGCGCACAGAACGGGCCCTTGCCCAAACCCAAGTGCCCGGCGAAGGGCTTCTCTTCGGTTCGGTCTCAGCTGTTGAAAGATGGCTCCAAAATCAGAGCATGCCCTTAAATCCGGTGGTTTGTCCGCCACGATCGTCATCCCTGACTGGCGGAAGATCAGCAGAGTGAGCCCTCAGAATGTCTTCTAACTTGAACCCCCAAATTCACCCCACTTCGTGGGGGGTCACATCCAGCCCATCGAAGTTCCACACGCTGGCTATGACCAATCCGAATGGAGAAACTACGCTATAGAGATCATCCGTAATCACCCGAAATGTGCCTCAACAACAGGGGATTTCGGTGGACTTTCAGCATCAATGGATATGTGTCCAAGATTCCAAATTCACCAGGATGTATGGAAATACGTCCTATATATATATATATACATATTATACATACATCAGGATTTGCCAGTTTTAGTATTGTCACATATTGTCACCAGGATTCCAAACTTGCACCAATACCAAAGTAGCTACCTAGGACGGATCTGCTCCATTTTGACTTCAGATATCTTCAGATCACCCCTGAGCTGCATGGCTTCGTCCTGAGTTTCGGGCTCTCGTACTCCTCTGGGTTCACTTCACTCCCCTCGTCGTCCCACAACTGGGTGGGCTTCGACTCCATGCTTGGCAGAGTGGCCTGTGCCCAGGGATGGATGAACAAACTCTCCCAGAAGTGGAAGGGAAAATTCAGAAAAAAAACATGGTGTTGATTGTTTTGATGGTTTTCACTGCCATTTTCGGGGGTTTTATGTATTCTCAATAGCTCAATTATCATCATTAAATACGACCAACCAAAGGTGCTGACCAAGGGCCGACCTTGACCCAGATGGTAATTGACACTGCCTACATTGAACCACTGAATTGAAACCTTCCGCCAGTACCAATAGGAGTTTGGCCAAGCCCTATGAGAACATGGGGCTATCGAATCTCCATTAGGGACTTGCACCACTGGAAGTGGAGAGAAAACGTTCACCATGGATTGACATGGTCAGAATACTGGAAAAATGACCTGGACTCATGGCATTTCTTGGGTTGAAATGCTGACACCCCTAGCTTCCGGGGATTTTTCATTTCGACAAAGCTAGGATTACGACACAACCAAACCAAGGTTTGATGAGGCAAGTCAAGTCCCGCTGATCCAACACTTTGCCATGGTTTTGATGGCCATGGCAGCAATAGGTAAATCATCTACAACAGGGTAATTTTCCCCGGCGCCTGCGACACCTGTCTGCTGCTCGAATTGATGCTGCTAACGGCGTTGCCACCGCCACACGCAGCGATCTGCCGCATTGAAACAGCGGTGTCCGTCTGAGGGAAGACATCTACTGTCATCTACTTATCTCATCCAAAGGAAGAGGATTTCACACGCTCATACATGGTCAACCCATCAATCCATACGGGTTTAGCATCTTTTACTCATCATCAGGGATTGAACATGGATCCTATTTTTGGACTGTACCATGATGTAGCCTCAGGTCAAGTCATTCTAGATACGGTCAACAAAGAAAGGTCCCAAGGCATACGAGCTGGTGATACTGTCGTCAGAGTTTGTGAGTCATTAGTCCCACTGGGGATTCCAAAGTAGCAACAAGTGTATGTCAATAACAATGGAGTGTAATGTGAAATAGAATATGCTATATGTGTATATATGTGTGTATAATATATTTATATATATTATTATGTTATAATTTTTTAATAGTATTACATAGTATTACTAGTAAAAACAGCTGGTGTTGTTGTCACCTGCAATCGTCATACTCCTTTCCACAATAACAAGCGTATGTCAGCCCCCCGAAATGATGGGATGGGTCAATCACAACTAACTAGTCCCTGTTTTCGCTGGTTCAATCGGTGAAAATACCCCCTCTGCGTTTTTGTTGGATGGCACCAGCATTTTTTGTTGGTCAATGCATTAGTCAATACATGTCAATACCAGACAACTGACGCATTATATTATATATAATATACTACACTATACAATATACATAGCAAGTATCATGTAACCTATATCCCTTCAGACTTTGCTGATCAAAAACCTAGGAAATAACATCAAATTAAAGTTGGTTTACTTCTTGCCTCTCCAGATCGAAGCACGCGCTCGCTCATCGCCTGGAGGATTGCGTGTCTGGCAGATGGGTGAATGTATGAAATGTTTTTTTTGAGAGAAACAACATTGCCAAATTCATATATGATTTTGTGGAAAAGTAACAGTACATGTTTAAGGGAGCGTTGCGTACGGATGTAACAAATTTGATCTTTATGGACAACATACCCGAAATACTCGAAATAATCAACAATATTCCCCGAAAACAAAACAATGTTTAGCTCATATTTAGAAGAAAGTGGAATACTAATGGACCTGCAGATCTGGCCCTTGTAAACCACGGTTCTAAGCGAGAAAAACTCAGGATATCATGCATGGCCGTCGCCTGAATTCAAGTGATGATTCAAGACTGGAAACGCATGGTTGTTTGCAGGTATTTTGAGGTGGTGCCTTCACCTAGCTTAGGTGTTTCTGCAACTTGACTGACCCCGACTGGAATATACTATTATAATATACTATACTAACCCCGGATGACTGGGATCTTCAAATGTTTGGAAAATCATGGAAAATCCAAACATATCCTGGAATAGAATGCACATATTTCATTGAGGGTTGCAGGTTGTGCCACAACTAATTGCGTTTGCTAAACAGTATCACGGCTTTTGCTCCATGTCGCCGCATTTCTGGTTGCTAAGTCTCGCCATCTTTGATCATTTTGGGCCAGAAGAGACCTATGATTTTGGGGAAAAAGATCCTAAGCCAGCTGTGGTTTTTGGACCCCTTTGAAGGATGAACGACCTGATTCATCTGTTTGTCAAATTCAATTTCAACGTAAACTCAATTTTATAGATATCAGTGAGCCGCTTTAACAAACAAAACTAGATAACATGAAACAGCCGGTCCGTGTGGCCGAAGTATCAACTCACCTTCGGCGAAGATACTGAGCAAGCTCCAGCGGTTGTCTACCTTCAAAGACGGTTAAATCCGCTACATGAAAGCATGATGGGTGATGACCTTTGCCTTCGACCCATCTGACAGCCGCCCGCCATTCGGATCCAAACGGCTTCGCATTCCCCTCCTCCTTTAAGAAATATTGGGCCAGGAAAAATTGCTTGAGCCAAGGGTGCCAGAGACTGCAGCTCTGGTGGCCCCACCCTCGGCCCGAGCCGTGCTTCACAGAACCCCCCATGGCCACCACGAAAAGCTCCTCAGCACATGTGACAGAAATTGTTCAGATATCCAAGAACAACCGAAGCCGATCAATTGAGACCCCAACTGCTTCAGCAAGGCGTTTCCTTTCAGCCCGGCGGTCNCATGTGACAGAAATTGTTCAGATATCCAAGAACAACCGAAGCCGATCAATTGAGACCCCAACTGCTTCAGCAAGGCGTTTCCTTTCAGCCCGGCGGTCGGGCGCCTTCGTCTCGGAGATGAAGATGACATCAACCCCGAGATCTCACAAGGACATTTACTCGAAAACTATGAGTGGTACTAACGCATCTTGACATGTTAGAGATATCTATAGGCTGACCCAACCTGCGCCCGCCGCTTGTGATGAGCAGCTTCGGCCTGGAGGCCAACGCATAAAACAACACCAACTAGTATCGCACGCTTGTGATTAGATTTGATGGATCAAACCAAAGCCTTGCTGACTCCAGAAGCCTTTGACACGAGCTCGTGGTGATAGGCGCTCTCGCCACCCTGTCCAAAATTCTGAATCATCAGAGAACAGAAGCGTACAATCAGCATTAATTCAATGTGCCTGCGACANTCCAAAATTCTGAATCATCAGAGAACAGAAGCGTACAATCAGCATTAATTCAATGTGCCTGCGACAGGACCGGGCGAGACACGCGATCCTGGGCAAGAAAGGTATGTTAAGATGTCAACACACTCCCGAGAAGATACATACATATCCGGACGCGCTTCACCACGCCCCTCCGAAACTTCAATGGCAGGCGTGGGGGCCGGTGTAGCAACCTTTTACGAAGCCCATTGCTATCCGCACGAGAAAGTCACCAAAGATAGAGAACAAACATAGATGAGCAGCCCCCCTGTGCAGGCGGTGCTGCCATGGATTTTGCCATAGCCCTCGCCAACTTCTCTGCCTTAATCCAACAAAGTACAAATCCTATCAAATGATTTCCCCCAATCAACGCTCTCAATCAAACATAATATACTAAGACATCAACTTGTCGAACGCGCCAAGGCCTGTCACAACACCGTATCTTTGCCGAAATTCAGAACCGTTATATATGTTCTGTTTCAATTAAAACCCTCACATCATGCCTTCCACGATGTACGCGACCACTGGTGGCAGAACGATGTGGCATGATCCTGTCAGGGTCTGAAGTTTGGTTGTTGGAAACCAAATAATCAAATACGATAAAAAATCAAGCAAAATGATTGAATAGAATTGAGAATCCCGAGCCTCTGGCTTCAAGAAAAAGGACAACGGCGGAAGTGCTGCAAGCAAAGTCACAAGGTTGCTATCTGCTGACACGGCTGCGTCCAATACCCACATTAAAGGTCCATGAAGCAACNGTGCTGCAAGCAAAGTCACAAGGTTGCTATCTGCTGACACGGCTGCGTCCAATACCCACATTAAAGGTCCATGAAGCAACCTACAAGCCAACTCTCAACCTTATACTCCATGACAAACAGTAAAACCGGCATCCTCCTAAAGTGTTATAGGAAGGAATATTGTTTGTATGCAAACTCTAATATAAGAAACAATGCTGTCTTGACACAAAATCTCCGGAGGGCGTTTCCATGTCTATCCCGGCAACGCATCAGGCTCAAATTTTAACAGTCCCCCCATGTGGACCCTAGAAACCTACGTCGGAAAAACGGGCAGAGTTTCACCCTCTTGGCTCATTTATTTGCACGCCCAACCAACAAGAATTTATAGAGCGCCCTCGTCTTGGATTATACAGGCGCTACGAATATTGATGGTGTTTAACGGGGTTTGCCATCTCCCCCCTCTTGTTAGAGGGTGCACCACGCAAAGGGCTGATCTTAGAAATTTCTTACTTCTTCAAATCATAAACCAAAACCATCTATTGAGCTAGAATAAGACAATTTCATTTCGAGATTCCCAACCCGAGCCCGAGCCGTTTTGACTCATACCGAAACAATCACAATCCAAACCCGCTTCAGCACTAACCCTTTTTATATATATATATATATAGAGGGAAACAAACGGGCGTCTAAAAATACGACAGGACTTGATCCAGTTGCATTCCAGCCCTGTATATTCAAAGATATCCCGCACCCGATCCAAATGCATCTCAATCCTATTTATCCAAAGATTTCCCAACCGTGATCCAGATCTAGCCTTGTTTTTTTCATCCAAAGATTTCCCAAACCTGATCCAGATGCATCATTGTTTCCTACATCCAAAAAGACACCAAACTCGATCCGAATTCATCTTTACCTGTCGCATCCAAATGTCTTTCAAACCCGATCCAGATGTGCTTTTTGGTCGACCCCCCCCCCCTCCATAGCTCCAAAATCCTCAAACTCCTTATCTCTGGGAATCTCTGGAGATCTCCAGGAATCACCTTTAGAAGACAAAATGAGGAAAAGGAGCTCATTCTTGAGCTAAAATCTTGGAAAACTATTGGTTTTTAGCAGTTTTCATCCCAAAATCTTGAAACCACCTAGATTTTTGCAAGGTTTTTGAATGAAGTCTTGGAACCTCGAGGAAACTTCCACTGAAAAAAACCTATGGTTCCCTGCAGTTTTTTAATGTTTTGGATGGAAAAGTATCAAAAACCAAAGGTTTTTTAAGGTTTTTGATTTCTCTTTCATTCTTGGCCAAAACATTGGAAACAACATTTCTTTCATTCTGAGCCAAAATCTGGGAAAAAACGAATCATAGAGGTAATTATAAAAAAAAAATATTGACATGTAATGTTTAAATATGTGCTAGTGACACTGATGCTACGCTCTTTGTCTGCTTGCACTGTTGGTTTGGGAGAGAGACATGTACAAGTCAATGCCGCGTTCAATTTACCAAGGTGGCTTTTTTTTGGACAAGAGTAGCATGCATACAAGGATGGCTTCTAGTGCTTCCTATTTCAAAACTCAATTCTATGGAACGAGTATGCTATGTTGGGTTTAAGCTGGTCTCCGCTAGGTTCATGTGGAATTAATGTTACCCTGCTGTTGTATGATGATTGGGCAAGAGTAAGTCTAAATATTTCAAGTTATCCCTTCCTCTGCTGTTGTAACACTTCTTTTTGCTACGGGTTTGCGGCCCAAAGACAAGGCACCCTCCTAATCCAACAACTTGCACCAAAAGAATCCCATGTTTAATGATCACTTGTCCTACGTATTGAAATGACTTGGGGTACATCTCATGTCTGAACCAATCCATTTCCACCCGAGTCGCACCTCGACCTCCACTGCATTTCCCCCCTGCAGAGGATTGCTGAACAAAAATATAGATGATCAAACCAACAAACATGAGGAAACAATGAACATGAACCAACATAAACCAACAAGATGTACTATTACTATAATTATGCAATCCGTGTTTGATTTGCGCCTGTTTGCACTTGAAAAGGCTTTAGTGTTCTCTAAGGAAGAAGCGGGGACGTTTGGACCTGTTTGGATGCTGAAGACAGTGGCAAGATCTGCAAATATTGGGGCTTCAAAAAAAAAAATAAAACAGTGAGTTTTGTCTTGTTCCTCGAAATTAAATCAATTCCGAGACACGGCCGTTTCACTATAGCGCAGTGCCTGGCCCTTCTTCTCCGCTTCTGCACAACCTGCCAAGTGAATTGATCTGATGATATCTGATGATATCTCATATCTTTCCAAGACTGATTTGGTGATTGATGATAATCTCACACAACTTAACAGTTGTGAAAGTCAAGAGGAATCATAATTCAATTCTAAAACTGACTTCAAATATTTTTATAACATATTCTTCCGGATTACCAATACTGCATTGGTTGTCTCAATCCCTCTGAAAACTTACGGAGGTCAACAGGGTTTCTTTGAAAAGGGGGTATTCCTCCAAAATGGCAATGTGATGGGAATCGAGACCAGCTGGAATATCATCCCAGGTTGGGTTGGAAGAAATGGATGTCGAAAGCCCCGAGAAAGGAACGTCACATCAGGGAGAAACTCTACAGTAGATCTTCAACATTTGGAAAGGTTCATTCCTTACCAGACCGAAAGCCACGTATTTTTTGGGGATGGATTCAGACATGATTCATCTTGTCTGCAGGTATCTGGCTCTGAGTATACGAGCTCTCCTTTCCAGCTGACCAGCAATTTGTCGCATCGATTAGATGACTTATTTTCTCACTAAAGAATCGCACCCCTTGAAAAAGAACTTGAAAGTCAATGCCCTGCAGAGATCTAAGAAGTCTTGGCCGCCCTGCATATCTGCCCCATCTTGACCTTGCGTTGTCTGACCGGAGGTAACGTCACCAAGCATCTCAGTGGTAGGGGGGTCCCAATCACATCGTCGTCCATTGGATCAGATTGGATCATTGGACGACCGTGGATAGAAGATGATAGAAGTGGGACCCGTTTCTTGGCAGATGCTTTGCTGTCGAAGATTCTCAAAGTGTCCGGATCAAAGAAGAAAACAGAGAAGTGGGTGCCAATTTTTGCACCACCCTGCATATTCCCTTTGGGGCCTCAAATTTCCGAGAAAAACAGTCTCTTAAGAGGTTTTGGGTGAAAATGGTTCTGTGCCACAGGGCTGGACACGAAGAATTATCCTATCTCATGATTTTTCTCTACGGATGGATGTCCAAGTAGCCATGGGTCCTCCAGTTTGCTTGGCTGATTGGAGGTCGAGCCAGTCCCTTCCCTCACACTTCAAGAAATCAGTCATGGGGGTTGTACTGGGATCGCCATTGCATTTGTTGGGATGATACTTGCGAATTTGTGAAACCACCAACCAAAGTGTGGTGCCTTTCCCACCTGACGTTCATTCCTGACAATCCAAACTTGATCCGCCTGGTATTCACCGGCTGAGTTCACCTGTGGTGTACACTGACAAAAAGTGCATGCGTACACATAGCCCATCTTTGATATGAAGATTCAAAACTCACATTTCTCTGAACATACGCAAAGTCCCAAGCGAAATCCATAGAAATTGAATCTGGCCATCGTTTATTTCCATGGTTCATGTCGAATTCCTCAGCATTTCACAGGTCGGAGCAGCAATCACGATAACGATAACTGACAAATGATAACTGGGTGTCCCTGCCCACAGAAATGTCAGTCCGATCGCAGATGGCCGTGGTCTATGATGTTGCTGAAAGAGATGTTTCAACTGTTGTGGCTTGTGATTTGGGTAGGTCCCAAGCATCGTACAGAAGAAACAGATGGGTAATCATGAGCTCAAATGGAAAAAAAACATGAAAAAGCGGAAGGTGTGAATGTGGATCATCACTGAATCCAATGATTTGAAACTCCTTGAAACTTAGATGCCACAAATGATGCTATCACACCCTCTATGGGTCGCTGAAGCACGGCGCAAGTGCGGCCAGTCTTTCGTATTTTCGATTCTACCGCCTCGATTTTGGGAAGCTCTAGGTGTGCCGAAAATGGGGTATACCCCCAATCGTGGCTATTTGATGGGGATAATGATGATGAGCCAGTGGATTTAGGGATACACGATCTTTAGACAAACACATCTAAGTTTTTGTCTGCACATGTTACGATCTTTCAATCTCACCTATCCTCTAAACAAAACACAAGGCCATACTTGGCCTCAGTGTCCTTTCATATCCTTCACGTTCTGAAGATGGTTTTTGTCTCCAGCCGGAAAATACCACATTGTCGGGCGAGTTTCAGGGAGAAAAGGATCAACAAAAATATGACAAGCCTTGACATATCATGATATATCTGTGGATTTTGGGGTATCCTGTTCTTGGCCAACCCCCCTTATCAGCACCCAATCTGTTGCACTCCACCACCATCCCCAACTCATGCCGTCGCCAGCGCGGTGGCCGTGGATGTCCCCTTCGCGGTGTCGAAGCATGGCCCGCCTCTGAGGACTGTCGGGCACTGATAAATGGAGGTTGATAGCTGGCAAAATCATCGAACTAATGATTAGTTGTTGATCATGATAATGACAATGCTAATACTGAGTACCATAATGTACACAAACATACGATATATAATGGTATATATACTTACATTTAGGATGCTTCTGATGATGATGATGAACAATGACTGCCGAGCTGCTCATGACAAGGCAACCACACCAGTTGGCTCCACGGCGCTTTTTCGTCACGGCGCTTCCTTTTTTTCCGTCGTCGCTCACAAGCCGAAGTCGTCTTTGCGATGTCGGTCTTGCACCTCCTCGAGGCGAAGGGATTTCAAGCGACCAATCTGGGAAACCCTCTGGTAAACTATTCCATAACTATGGGAAATCACGATTTTTCATGGAAAAATCAACGAACTAAATGGCCATGTTTCAATAGCTATGTTAGTTTACCAGAGGGTACATGGAAAGAACTTCATTCACCTGGACAGTGGATATATTTTGATTGTACTTAACCCGTATATAGAAATGGCAATATCACAAAACTGTGTTTATAAAACCGGTTGCACGATTGTGAACCAACCGACGAGAATGACACCTCACAGAACTAGATAGAACTGGCACGAGTATATAATTAACATATAGATTTTAGTAGTTAAAGTTACAGAGTAATCGCCCCGCCCTAATATCAAATAAATACACCTAGAAATCTTGGTTTAGGATTGGATGTATTAATTTCGGGGGCCCCGTTTTGCCCCATACACGGTTGAATGTATCTTAAAGATGTGGACTCAATGCTAGAAAGTGCTTGAGCATGATCAACAGTTTTCTGCAGGGCTGCATCCAATGTGACGCGGAACGGTTGGTCGCATCAGTTTGTCCTTAAATTGGGTACATTACCCCCCGGCGCCAGGTTCGATGTATCATGATCTTCCCCAGGTTATCTCCCATGGTTGAACCAGCCCAAACATCATATTGTTGGTTGTAAATCATGCATAAACCAGATTTCCAATGATTTTCCAGAATATAGAATATGTATATCACTCTCTATCCCGATGTGTTTCGAGTTTTGCGCTTAGATCCCCATCATCCCCATCCTAAAAAAAAAACTTTGGGCATGCCCAGCTTGTCTTGCTGCCCTGAATCTTCCCTGGATTCCCACCTGCTTGAGGAGAGTAAAGTCAAAATCCTGAATGTCTGTAAACTCCAGCCTCAGCCATTGAGGAGTCCAGGATTCAGCCGACTGCCTGGATCCTGGAAGATGTGAAGATAGAATATTCCAAACAAATCTCCATCCCCACTAGGAAAATTGTACGTATAGTAACTAGCCGCCAGTTTCACCATGAACAAAAGAATATTCTGATGGGCGTCCATGGAACATATCACTAGAATTGCTGGGTAGATCTATGGGCTTTCACCACTGCCTCTGTTCGACATGGCCAGGTGTCACATCGAGATCACCCAAGCAGAATTTCTGGATGAGATTCCCATTCTTGTTAGGTAAATCATGTGAAATCCCCGATGATTCCCGGAAAAATGGAGGTTTCCCTATCCACGATGGATCCCCCAAAACCCTGGCTTCAATATAAAAATATGTTCAATTTTGGATGATTTGGGGTATCCCAAGTTTGCAAGGTGAGGCCCCCTAGATAGCTAGGTTGACTAATAACTTCGTTCACTGGGGGGATATAAGTATAGCTAATGGTGGGTAAACACCAATTCAGAAAGCAACGTTAGGCACTAGGGGCCGTTGCCCGCAGTCCCGGTCCGTCCCTCAGGGCCATGCTGTTTGGGTGTGGCGAGGGCGCCGTTTTTGAGCGACGAGGAAGACAGAAAAAGGAGCAAGGTGCCGTGTCAGAAAGCAATAGGCACTAGAGGCCGTTGCCCGCAGCCCGTGTCGACGAGAAGGACAGAAAAAGGAGCAAGCTGCCGTGTCAGAAAGCAATGTTACGCACTAGGGGCCGTTGCCCGCAGTCCCGGTCCGTCCCTCAGGGCCATGCTGGGTGTGGCGAGGGCGCCGTTTTTGAGGTTGAAGGGCTGGAAGACAGCCAGTTTCTTTTAGGTTCAGAAAGCGACGTTAGGCAGTGGGCCGGTGCCCGCAGTCCGTCCCTCAGGGCCATGCTGTTTGGGTGTGGCGAAGCCGCCGTTTTGGAAGGTTCGCCGGCTGGAAGACAGCTAGTTTTCTTCTAGGCTCAGAAGGNGTGGCGAAGCCGCCGTTTTGGAAGGTTCGCCGGCTGGAAGACAGCTAGTTTTCTTCTAGGCTCAGAAGGCAACGTTAGGCAGTGGGGGTCGTGGCCCGCTGCCCCGGTCCGTCCCTCAGGGCCATGCTGTTTGGGTGTGGCGAAGCCGCCGTTTTGGAAGGTTCGCCGGCTGGAAGACAGCTAGTTTTCTTATAGGCTCAGAAGGCAACGTTAGGCACTAGGGGCCGTTGCCCGCAGGCCCGGTCCGTCCCTCAGGGCCCTGCTGTTTGGGTGTGGCGAAGCCACTGTTTTGGAAGGTTGGCCGGCTGGAAGACAGCTAGTTTTCTTATAGGCTCAGAAGGCAACGTTAGGCACTAGGGGCCGTTGCCCGCAGCCCCGGTCCGTCCCTCAGGGCCATGC